>JAJOZX010008539.1:0-180800 GCA_023014485.1 Bathynomus jamesi
ATATATATATATATATATATATATATATATATATATATATATATATATATATATATATATATATATATATATATATATATATATATATATATATATATATATATATATATATATATATATATATATATATATATATATATATATATATATATATATATATATATATACCTTACCTTACAACCTTACAAAGGTTCCGCGCGATGATTTCTCATTTCGCGAAGGTCAAGCTTGTCGCCCCTCCTCTCGAGTTGGCCTGGTGAAGTAGTGAGTTGGATTCTTGCGCTCTCCACCTCACATAGCCAGGTACGCCCGGCTCATCGGGGATTGTTCTGAGCCAGGCGTCTAGTCTTCTTTTGAAGATTTCCACTGCAACTCCCTTCGTGTTTCTTAGGTCTTTGGGCAACTGATTAAACAGTTTTGGTCCTCTCACTACAAAACTATTTTCTTTCAGGGTTAAGGATGTTCCCTGTCTCGCCTTCAATTTGGGAATACGACACAGTCTACCGCTTCTACTTTCCATCGTTGTTTGGGGAGTTATGGGATTCAGAGTAAGATTAGGGACTAGTTTCTCCATTATTTTCCAAGTGTAAATAATGGTGTATCTCTCTCTTCTCCTTTCCAGTGAATATAGGTCTAGTTCTCGTAACCTTTCCCAGTAATTTAGTTCTTTGCACCCATTGATCTTGGCTGTGAAGCTTCTTTGGATCCCCTCCCTGTCTAATGTCTTCTTTTTTATATGGGGAAGTTAGGACCGAGCAGTATTCTAATTTGGGTATGATCAGGGTTTTCAGTAGAGGAATCATTACATTCCTATCCCTTCGTTTAAAGGTTCTCAATATCTGACCCGTTATTCTCTTTGCTCTGTTTACTGCTATCTTATTTTGTGTTTCAAATTTCGCATCATCTGTCATTACAACCCCTAAATCTTTTGCTCTGGAATTTCTCTGAATTTCCTGTCCATTTGGGGTATAATATTCCATGCACTTTAGGTCTTCTCTTTTTCCGTACCGTAATAGCTGAAATTTCTCGGTGTTAAACTTCATATTGTTGTCTTCAGTCCACTTGTAGATTTTGTTTATGTCGGTTTGTAGAGATCCTATGTCTTCTGGGTTTCTTATTTTTCTACTGATCTTTGTGTCATCCGCAAAGGATGTTACTGTGCTGTCTCTGGTAACGTCCTCATCTATGTCAGTTAGCATGATTATGAAGAGTAGTGGAGCTAATACTGTTCCTTGTGGTACTGAGCTGAGGACCTCTGATTCTGATGAAGATACTCCTTGTACTGTAACGACTTGCCTCCGCTCACTAAGGAAATTATATATCCATTTCCCTACTTTTCCTGTTATTCCCATATATTTCAGTTTATGTATTATGATTCCGTGGTCACACTTGTCGAACGCTTTAGCAAAGTCTGTGTATAGTACATCATAGTTTTCATTACTTTCAAGTGAATCAATAATGTTGTTGTAGTGTTCCATTAGTTGTGATAGGCATGATCTGCCTGATCGAAACCCGTGTTGGTTATCATTGAATTTTTTCTGAGTTTCCAAAAAGTCATAGATTTTCTGTCTAACTATTCTTTCAAATATTTTAGTGAGATGAGATGTAAGCGACACTGGCCTATAGTTTTTGGCCTGGGATCGATCTCCTCCTTTATATATTGGGACTATGTTCGCGCTCTTCAGGATGCCCGGTATTTCTCCCGTGTCTAATGATCGTCTCCATATCCAGTATAGGGGCTCAGCGATTGCATTCTTGCAGTTTTTGATCAGTGTGGCATTCCATTTATCCGGTCCTGCCGCTGAGTGTGTTTTTAGTTTCCCTATGGCTTGTGTAATATCATCCGTCGTAAAGTCGAAATCCGTTATACTTTCCCCTTGTGGTTCTTCTTCAAAGAACGCGTTTCTATCGCAAATCAATTTGTCAGTTTTTGGGATACTGAAAGATGATTCATACTGAGCTTTTAATATTTCAGATACTTCTGTTAGATCATCAGATAAATCACTGTTCTCATTTTTTAAAGGTCCGATAGTCGCTTGGTTTTTCGACTTTCTTTTTGCGAAATTATAGAAGTACTTTGAGTTAACCTTTATCGCTTCTATAGCGTCATCTTCTTTTTCTGTATGCTTCTCGATTTGTTCCTGTATGACGACATCGATACTTTGTAGTTTATCATTTAATATTTTTCTGATGTTGTTATCTTTACAATTACTTAATTTTGCAGTCACTCTTTTTCTCTTTCGGAACAATGCCCTCTTTTGTCTTTCGAACCTGCTTCTCTTTCCTCTTTGTTGTATCTTTGGGACATGTTTTTCCACAATTTCTAACGTCTTCTCCTCTAACGTCATTAGCATCTCTTCCGTTGTCTTGGCCTCGAAAATGGTTTTCCAATCTATTACTTCCATGCTGGATGTCACATCTTCCCAGTTTATAGCTTTGGAGTGAAAATTAAAAATTTCGAATTTGCTTCGTTCTGTTGTGCGTGTTCTTTCCTTTCCTGTTGCCTTTATATTAGTTGTTATTTCAATGATATTGTGGTCTGATATCATAGTTGGGGAGATTTCTACATTATCAATTAGATTACTGTTGTTTGTGAATACCAAATCTAGGCAGTTGTTTTTTCTTGTGTTTTCTGTTATTTCTTGCGTTAACATAAATTCATCAGCTAAAGCTAGTAGCATTTTTACCTGCTCCTGGTCTTCTCGTGTGCCCCCCTTGTCCTGGTGGATACATATATTTTTTCCTATCCTTTTATATTTCATGAATGGGAAATTAAAATCACCACAGAGAAAAATATTTGGGGTTGGAGAGTGTAGATCTTTTACTAAGTTTCTTACCTCTGTAATGGAATCTGAAAATTTTGAGGTTGGCGTGTTTGGGGGTCTGTACATTACAATTAGTACCATATTTAATTTTTCAATTTTTGCTGCTACACATTCTACGTAGTTGTTTGAGGTACTTATAACCATTTCTGCTATGTGCCTTTCGCGTGTGTAAATAGCACATCCTCCTTTACGTCTCACTGTTCTGTCGGCTCGGAGGATGTTATAGTTGTCAATTTGTATTTCTTTTTTGTCAATACAGGACTCACAATTTTCACAGTTCGCCTGGCAGTCCTTTAGATGAGTTTCCGTGAGGCATGCAAAGTCTGCTCCGGCTTCTTGCATGAGTCCTTTCAGGTATGCAACTTTGTTCGTGGACTGGTTTGATTTAAGGCCCTGTATGTTGGCTAGGATTATTTTTATTTTTTCTCTTTCTTTTTCGCATACAGGTGGTTCCGCTTTGTTTTCCGATGGGGGTGCCGGTTTCGTTGCCTTGTGGTCCTCCGAGAATTTACCTCTTTTTATCTTTGTCGGTACCTGTTGTCCCGATAACGCATGAAGTGTCTTTGTTCGTACCTTCTGTCCGGCTCTCGGATTTCTATATTTATATTTGTCAGCTGGTTTTGTAATTGCTGGAGAGTATTTAGCAGCTGAAATGTGTTGGCTGCGTCTAAAAAATTTCCACTCTTCTTTGATGTTCGTTTTTTCTGTTCCCTCGGTGCGTTCCTTTGAGGGTGGTGGTATCGGCATTTTTTTTCGTATTTGCAACTCCCATATCTTTCATAAGTGTTGCAGACCGTAAGATGGTGGAACATGCATTTCTTATCAAACTTGCAATATCCACTTGTGTAATGCATTTTGCATAATGTGGGATGTGCATATATGCATTGCCCATCCCGATATCTGCAGTTTCCTTTCGCGTAGTATTTGCATACGATATTTTCTACGCTTCTGCTTTCTTTCTTATTATTTACCAAGTTCTTAGTTTTGGCATTATCATTATTTTTCTTTGGCTGTTTATTTTCTACGTTTTTAGTTATTATCTTTTTATCATTTCGCTCGTTGGACCGTTTGTCTACTTCGCCACTTTTACTTATTTCTTTCCTTTCATCTATGTCTTCCTTCCGTATTACGTTGTTTATATCGTTATTTGTTATTAAATTGTTGTTCGTTATTATGCTGTTAATCGTTATTTCGTCTTCTCTCTCATCCACCCTGTTTTTCGTTGGGACCATTTCGGACCCATGTGTCCCCATTATTTCATTCTTTTTTGTAACTTTCGAGTCTGATATCTCCATTTCTTTAAAGACCGCGAAAGAATTTACATATATACTGTATATATATTATATATATATATAATATATATATATATATATATATATATATATATATATGTATATAATATATATATGTATATAATATATATATATATATGTATATAATATATATATATATATATATATATATATATATATATATATATATATATATATATATGAATAGAAACGACGTAAATAAGGAGCGTCTCTGCACACGGGGAAAGAAATAACGAATAAATGAAAATGAGGCGAACCGCCCGGGAATCGAACCCAGGGCCTTCCAATTGCCGGTTGGATGCGCTACCATTACACTACGGACCTCGATCAATCATAAATCGAAATTCTCCTACATAGGGCAGAAACCAATGCCCTGAGAGGGCACCCTCGCAAATCGTGAATATGTGCATTTAACTGCAATGACCACGCAGTATATAAATGAATAGAAACGACGTAAATAAGGAGCGTCTCTGCACACGGGGAAGAGAAATAACGAATAAATGAAAAATGAGGCGAACCGCCCGGGAATCGAACCCAGGGCCTTCCAATTGCCGGTTGGATGCGCTACCATTACACTACGACCTCGATCAATCATAATCGAAATTCTCCTACATAGGGCAGAAACCAATGCCCTGAGAGGGCACCCTCGCAAATCGTGAATATGTGCATTTAACTGCAATGACCACGCAGTATATAAATGAATAGAAACGACGTAAATATGGAGCGTCTCTGCACACGGGGAAGAGAAATAACGAATAAATGAAAAATGAGGCGAACCGCCGGGGAATCGAACCCAGGGCCTTCCAATTGCCAATTGCCCTCTCAGGGCATTGGTTTCTGCCCTATGTAGGAGAATTTCGATTATGATTGATCGAGGTCCGTAGTGTAATGGTAGCGCATCCAACCGGCAATTGGAAGGCCCTGGGTTCGATTCCCGGGCGGTTCGCCTCATTTTTCATTTATTCGTTATTTCTCTTCCCCGTGTGCAGAGACGCTCCTTATTTACGTCGTTTCTATTCATTTATATACTGCGTGGTCATTGCAGTTAAATGCATATATATATATATATATATATATATATATATATATATATATATATATATATATATAATAATATATATAACCAGGGTGTTTCAGGAGGAAAGGTTAATACTTCGGGAGGTGATAGTATCGGTCATTGTGAGAAAAAAATTCATATGAACATGTGTCTAATTCTGAATGGTTACGGAGATAGAGCTGTTTGAATCTGATGCGCGCGCAGCTCATCCTCCCCCTTCCCTCCCCTATAACCTTGAACCATGTAAGCTGTAATGTAAGCATGTAACATAAGTCAATCGACAGCTGACTGTTGTGAGTGACATTGTTTGGTGTTTGAAGCAGTGTTAAGATTGCCACACACCTTCACACATGCCGAATATGCAGATATTGTGTATGTCTACGGTTTTTGCGATGGAAGTGCAACAGCTGCTGTTGCAGAATACCGTCGACGGTTTCCGAACCGCAGAATTCCGGATCGAAGAGTGTTTACCAGGGTTTTCAACACATTGCGTGAGATTGGTACACTTCCCAGCGCTCATGTTTCATCTGAACGTGAAGATGAACAAGATGTGGATGAAGTGGAAAACATTCTTCAGTTGGTAGAGCGTAGTCCTACTACTAGCTCACGAAGAATTTCTACACGTCTCGGTGTACCACACACAAGAGTATGGCGAACATTACGTGAAGAAGGCTTGCATCCATATGTACAGCGTGTACAACACCTTCACCCAGAGACGCTGCCATGCGACTGGAATTTTGTCATTGGGGAAATGCTAATCGCCGATTGCTTCGATTAATACTGTTCACCGATGAAGCTACTTTCACCCGTGACGGTATCAACAACACTCGTAACTCTCATCGGTGGTCAGACGAAAATCCAAATGCCACTGTGGAAACAAATTTTCGACATCGCTTCTCTGCCAATGTGTGGTGCGGTATCATCGATGATCAGCTGATTGTCCCTGTTACTTTAGAGAATCGTCTTACAGGACAAAGTTACCTAGAATTTCTGCAAAATGAATTGCCAGGACTATTGGAGGATGTTCCTTTGGCTACACGCGCTGGTATGTACTTTCAGCATGACGGAGCTCCTCCACATTCTACCCGTCTGGTGATGCAATACCTAAATCAAATTTTCCCTGGTCGATGGATCGGCCGCGGTGGTCCCATTCAATGGCCACCAAGGTCTCCAGACCTCTCTCCGTTAGATTATTGTTTGTGGGGGTGGATGAAAAGTCAAGTTTACAAAAGAAAGTGGATCACGAGACGAATTGCTCGCGCGCATTTTGGATGCTGCTGCCCGCATAAAGGAACGTCAAGATCAACTCAGACGAACAACACGCGATCTTCGCACACGAGTTGCAAAGTGCATTGAGGTTGACGGTGGGATTTTTGAAAACGTATTGTAAACTGTAACAAATTTGTCATTTCTGTATCTGATACCATTCAAAATGCCAATGTTCAAACATTAAATGTTAGAAACATTAATTGGTTTCTCTTTCTTGATTACCATTAACAATGCTTTTGTATTTGTAGATTCAAACAGCTCTATCTCCGTAACCATTCAGAATTAGACACATGTTCATATGAACTTTTTTCTCACAATGACCGATACTATCACCTCCCGAAGTATTGACCTTTCCTCCCGAAACACCCTGTGTATATATATATATATATATATATATATATATATATATATATATATAGATAGATAGATAGATAGATAGATAGATAGATAGATAGATAGATAGAAATGGACGATTGATTCGGTTAAGTCGTAATTTTTCGTTAGTTTTAACGTTTTATTTGATTAGGTATACGCCGACAAATTTGGGGAACGTAAACTACAGAAGGATAATGTAGGGGAACGTAAACTACACTAGGATAATGTAGGGGAACGTACCAACCAGCCACATTATCCGGGCTATTCTTTATTACGCGTGATTTAACAGTATTATTATACTTAAAGACTACATTGCTACCAATTGCTTTAAGTAAAGTCGGAAGATATTGAAAATTAACATGGCAAGGTAAGGCTAAGGATATTTTTACGCTCAAATTCCTTTACAGTTACATTATTATAATACCTATTCTTGGCTTTCCTAAGGCACTTATCTAAAAATGAAATAGGATAACATAATTTAGTACCAATATTCAAGATATGGCATAACTCGGAATCTAAAAATTCAGGACTGACAACTCTCAATGCTCTAAGAAACATAGTAGAGAAAATAGGAGATTTAATCGAGGGATGATGGTCAGAATAAAAATGCACATAAGAGTTATTATTAGTAGGCTTACGATAAACTTCAAATTTGAACTGATTAAGGCATCTCCGAATTTTTAGATCCAGAAAAGATAAGCTTCCATCATTTTCTTTTTCAACTGTGAACTTAATAGATGGGACTAAATTGTTGAGCCTACCGGGAGTGCGGGAATGTATAAAATTGACAATATCCTGTTAAAATTCCTTTTGCCTCACATTAACTCTTGTTAATTATGTGCTAATCTTTTTGTTTTTCCGTCCCGCTGTATATATTTTGGGCATCTCGCCTTCTCCCTTCATTCCCTGACGAGGTGTACTTCTGAATACACGAAAGGCCTTGGAATCATTTTTCGGATCACCTGAAGATCAGGGCCCCCAGCCTTTTTTAGTTAGCCTTATAAGGTTAACTAACGAAAATATCACGACTTAACCTGACCAATCGTCAAGGGCGTACAGTTGACCTAACGATTGGTTAGGTTAAGTCGTGATATTTTCGTTAGTTAGCCTTATAAGGCTAGCTAACGAAGGCTGGGGGCCCTGATCTTCAGGTGATCTCATTTTTCTTTTTCCTTGTGGGTTTGCATCATTCATTCATTTCACGTGTTTAATTGTGAAATTCACCATATATATATATATATATATATATATATATATATAATGGACGATTGGTTAGGTTAAGTCGCAATATTTTAGTTAGTTTTAACGTTTTATTTGATTAGTATACGCGGAAAAATTGGGGAACGCAAACTACACAAGGTTAATGTAGGATTGTAGGGGAACGTAAACTACACTAGGATAATTTAGGGGAACGTAAACTACACTAGGATAATTTAGGGGAACGTAAACTACACTAGGATAATTTAGGGGAAAGTAAACTACACTAGGATAATTTAGGGGAACGTAAACTACACTAGGCATCACAGGGGGACGTAAACTACACTTGCTCCAGATCTTTTAATACAGTTATTAACATCCAACGCAGTAGTAATACGATTTTCGATCTTATTCAACAATGAAAGTACACAAACCGGATCACCTGAAGATCAGGGCCCCAGCCTTCTTTAGTTAGCTTTATAAGGCTAACTAACAAAAATATCACGACCTAACCTACCAATCGTCAAGGGCGTACAGTTGATCTAACGATTGGTTAGGTTAGGTCGTAATATTTTCGTTAGTTAGCCTTATAAGGCTAACTAACGAAGGCTGGGGGCTCTGATCTTCAGGTGATCCCACAAACCTGTACGATGATTCGTCACTGCATGGCTGTTACTTTTGATTTATGACAATTACTATAGTTTGCTTTCAGGAGAATTATTTGGCACCCTATGTGAATTGTCACTATCTGGCACTATTTCAGCTGGCTCTCATCTTTCGTATTTCATAAGCAAAACAAATTTAATCAATGATGCAGCTATAAGTATTAATTTTACTTTGGAAATATTCTCAATAAGAGAAAATGCAATTTAAATATTTATTAAAAATAGTAAACATTTTGCATTTATAAAATATTGCCGTATAACTTGAACTATGGTAAAAAAGTAAACTTCTCGGATCACCTGAAGATCAAGGCCCCCAGCCTTCTTTAGTTAGCTTTATAAGACTAACTAACGAAAATATCACGACCTAACCTAACCAATCGATAGATCAACTGTACGCCCTTGACGATTGGTTAGGTTAGGTATTTTCGTTAGTTGGCCTTATAAAGCTAACGAAAAAAGGCTGGGGGCCCCGATCTTCAGGTGATCCTGAAAATCTAAAAAATCACCTTTTAAATTAATAGTAAATGCAATACTTTTAGATATGATCTTAATATACAGAATTCTATTTATAGTTCATCACTCACTCACCTTAATATACAGTAATTTAAAAAGTTTCACTACCAGAGCCAGTGCTAATTTTAATTCTCAAAGTTAAACGGAAATGCATTACGATGAATGGATCCTATTGGGCAGTAGAAGCATAATTTAGTTAATGCTTCATTTTAAAGTAATTCGTGCGTTAGTTTTTGTATCATTGTTAATTTCATATATATATATATGATACACGATATATATGCAATAAGTTATTTGTTGATATTAATTAGCATATGGTATGCGTATGGTTTGTAAAAATTTTCATATAATGTAACTGAAGGGTCGAGGTTCGGAAAAACTGCAAATCACTCAGTATTTCTCACAATATTTTACGTCGTTATGCTTCCAAATAAATAAATAAATATGAATACCCAACATGACACTTTACAGCTTCTCTTATTTAATAAATAAACACTATATTAGCTGAAGAAAATCCCTTTCGTGAGGATTTAATAGTTTTTGTCCTTTTTCTTAATACCATAAATAAAAATATCTTCACTTTCAAACACAAACATTAGAGGATTATTCGTATTTATAAATGCTACTATGGCAGATACGACTGAGATACGTGCTTATCGCATTTATTTCTGTTATCCTTGAGTAGGCTATATTCATTGAATAATAGTGACATTTGACACCTACATTTCAAATGTTCGGAATGATTTAATAAGCCTATAACAAGTCTGAAATCACATTTATAATATAAGCCTACAAACACATTACTCGCATTTAATTCCAGTTAAAAAAACAAAAAACTGCAGTCGGTACCAATTACAAACAAATAACATCAGCCGAACGTCATTATCATCCAGGCCCAAAATAAACATCATTGAATTACACCATCACTTTAACGCACATTCGCACTCCGCAATACCACATACTAAAATATGACTAAATTCTGTGCTCTAATTTTTTTCTTTTTTTTCACTTGCCGTTTTCTTGGCCCTGTTTTTGAATTTACGAAAGGCCAAACAAAATTTGGCTGCGTTACGAGTTTTTACGTCTCTTTATTTATAGATATTATTAGTTGTTTTTAGAATACAGTAAACCCTCGTCCAACGCGGCGGTTAGGTTCCTCGAGAACGGCGCGTTAGGTAAATTCGCGTTGGACAAAGTTAATACCTTATGGGATAAATGGGGATACGTGAACGCGCCCGCGTAAAGTCTCCCATTAATACTTAGATACGTAGATTTTTTATTCACACATATATGAATTTCCCTACCTATATTGTAGTATATGAAATAAGAACATAATAAAATCATAAACATAATGATATTTACATATAATAAATAAAAATATATTAAATGAAAATAGCACGTATCTTTTCTTCACTCACAAAGAGGTCCCAAAAATATAGCTTCCCTCACCAGCTATCTTCAAAGCAGATAGGATCCAGCTTTGGGACAGGATCTAGGGTTTAAAGCAGCCTAGCCCAGCTACATTTAGAACCTCAATACAAGCAAAAGACTCGCTGCCTTCACGTCAGATTGAATACATCAAAGAAAAAGGGGTAACTATTATATTTTTAGCCAAAAATCAAAACTTAAACCTCAACTGGCAGAATTGAGCGTCCACTTTTCAAGGCACATAACATGTCCGTTTCATGAGTTTGTGAGTGACCCGTTGCCCACGTCGGGCTAGCATCATGAAAAAGAAAAACTATAGTATTTGTCATTTACCGTTACTTATTCGGACTATAGTGGATTTAATTTTCCTAGAAGAGTTCCTTGTTCCATGCACGGTCTGTGTGTATCATAAAAAACCTCAGGGAACCATTCTGAGTTCATTCCCATCACGAAACGGACATGTTATGTGCCTTGAAAAGTGGACGCTCAATTCTGCCAATTGAGGTTTAAGTTTTGGTTTTTGGCTAAAAATATAATAGTTACCCCTTTTTCTTTGATGTATTCAATCTGACGTGAAGGCAGCGAGTCATTTGCTTATATTGAGGTTCTAAATGTAGCTGGGCTAGGCTGCTTTAAACCCTAGATCCTGTCCCAAAGCTGGATCCTATCTGCTTTGAAGATAGCTGGTGAGGGAAGCTATATTTTTGGGACCTCTTTGTGAGTGACCCATTAGGGCATATCATACTCTGGGTTCAGGGTTGAAATTTTGGAAAAACAAAGTGGCTAATATGTATTCCTGTGTAAAAATTAATTCTAAGATGGGTTTATTATTTGCAACTTTTCCGAAAAATCTCATTTTCATGGTCAAAATCGCGATTTTCTGATTTGAAGGCTGCCTAACACATCCTCAGGGCACCCAAACCAAAGCGCGCAGCTGTTCTGCATATGATTTAGTCTAAAATCTGCTTTTCTGACCTCATCCTTGCTTTCTTGCGTGTTTCAACATCTCTGGGTGCTGAAAAAATGTTTAGATTTCACGTAAAACTTAAGAATTTTAAGTGTTTCTTCAAAGAATAGGCGCGGCTCACCAGCTCTACTCTGATCGAGTAGCGGGAGACTTGCCACCTCCACGTGTAGGTTTACACGCCTGTTCTTCCTGGATCCCTGAAAAGCGTGGCCTCATAAGATCTTATATTATGATCTTATGAGGACTTTCAGCTCTTATGAGCATTAACGATGGCTTCAGCCTCTTCATCAGCCACTCGAACCTAAAAAGCTCTTAAGTATGTCCTGCTTCGATCTGAACACTGGGAGCATTTCTCGATGGTCTATCCTGGCTCTCACCCACCCATCTCTCCTCTCGTGACCGTACACAGCTTGGGAAGCAGTTGAGACTTCCTGTACAGCTCTCTCGCAGGACTGAGTATGAACAGAGAAAGCGTCCACTTTGAGTGGAGTTTTCCTGAGATCCTCGAGCTCAGTCAAGGTCATCTTGCAGGTGAAAATAGGCTCGTAACTATTCTCTGATTCCCTGTTGATGAGATCCTCAGGTGAAGTGGCTGGCAGATTGACTTTGGGATTTTTATGGGGCCTCACTGTCGTATCACCAAAGTCTCTTCCTTCTCTGATCTTCTCTATCTGGCTCACAGCAAAAGCTCTCTGATGCTCATCCTCACTGCACAGGAATGAAGCCAGGATGTTCTCAGGATGTGCGTGGGAAGCTCCTCTTATCACTGCAGCAGAGATGATGTTCCTGACCTCGGTAGTCTGGTTCCTCAGCAGCCTCAGGCTTGAAAGAACGTGTGCAGGACCAAATTTGAGGTGGTGCTTCACTTTGTTGTCGTAGTACATTTTGAAGTAGAAGTTAAGGCAGAACTTCACGAGGACCTCGAACCTCCTCAACACCTCCCCCTTCAGTCCGTGCTCCCTCATCCACAACAGCAAGATGGCCTGTGCAGTAGTGAGCCACCTGGATTGGTTCAGAGGTCCGCATTTGAGACCAGCCAACTGTGGACTGAGACTTCCAGACTTGATGGCTTTAATCAGAAGATAGCAGTTGTGCTGGTCTGTGGAAAGAGATTTGACTATCTCTACTGGCAGCTCTATGATAGCTTCAGTTCCTTCCACTGGTTTGAAGTTGAAGTTGACCTCAAGTTCATTCACTTTTTCAAGAAGTTTTCCAATAGGCCCACTGAACCCTGACCGGGATGTTACAGGGCCGTTCAGCTTGATGATTAAGTGCCTCAGGGGGAGCTCGTTCACATGGAGCTGACAGCTCATCAAGTGGCACTTGCGACCCAGCATCTTCTCCAATAGGGCTATGGCGCCTCCAGACCACCCTGTGTTGGTGTTGGTAGAGTCTCCTCCAATCATTACAAGGCTCTCGGGAGTGAAATGGAAGAGGTACTTTCCTTGAGGCTCCCACGTGATAGTGTAATGCGCCTCGATCACTTTGCCAGGATGAAATCTCCCTGTCACTTCGTCATATTTCAACACCTTTGTGTTCCTATCCTGCTTGCCATCAAAGAATATCCCAGAGATCTTCTCCTCTGACCTCTGCGTGAGAGCTTCAACTGATGAGGCCATTACTTCCTCCTTGGCCCTCCAGACTTTCATGCCATCTATGGCCAAGTAAGCCTTGTCTTTAGAAAGATGACCGCCTTGATGAGGTCGTTCAGGAAGCCAGTGGCAACTGCAGCTGCCGGAACATTTGCCACGCTGTACCGCAAAGCTGCTGAAGCTGTCCTTTGGATCTTCATATAGTTTCGTGTGGCAGAAGTTGGAGTTTCGGCAGGTACTTCAGCGGGAACGTCCATAGGAGCTTCAGTAGCCTCAGCATTGCCAGAGGCTTCTTTTGCAGCTTCTTCCAAGTTTGGCTCTTCGTCCTCCTCAAAGTCTTTCATGAGAAGCTCCTCGTTAGTAACCTCCTCTTTCTTCTTTCTCTTCACAGCAGAAGCTTCTTCAGCCTCCTTCTTCTTCGCTGCTTTGATCTGTCTCCTGCTGTCTTCGAAGTCTACAGAAGACATCTGGATTCCTGAAGCTTCGGAAGTCTTCACTCTCTGGTAGTACAGCCACTGAAGGTTCAGTTTAGGAATCTTCACCTCCAAAGGACAGTTACAGTTCACATGGGCCTTGAGGGAGCATCCTGAGCATCCACTCCCCTCTGAGCCGTACAAGAAGATCTGATGCTTGCAAACGCAGACTTCACAGAGTTTATCCAGATCAGCCATCCTCTTCTCCTGGGTAGCAGACTTAACTCTCCCGTTCACAACGTCTGTCATCTCCTTCCATTTCAACAAGATCTTATATGAGAGCGATTTTTCCGTGATTGTCACAGGCGGGGAGAACTTTACATTCAACTTCCTCCACTGAGTCATCACGAGTGAAGCCAGCTCGTCAGTCATCTCTCGGATAGGGTATTTAGACCTTTGGATGTCATGAATGAGGAACTTTTCCTCCTGCAGACGAATCCCTCTCTGAAGAACGTCTCTTCAAGTCGGCACCTCGCTGGGAATGAACTCCTTCCCCGGGCCCACAACATCCGAGAGCTTTGAATCTGACATTTTCCTGGTTTTGGGGGCAGATTCGGCCATCACGTCTAGTCGGTGCTTATTCTCGCTCTTGTCCAATCTGTAACAAATTCATATCAGTATGTTTAGTGTTCTTTCGTCATAAATGTAGACAAGGAATATAATTTTTGGTTATAATCAGGGTTGCCAACCGGCATTTTTAATTACCAAATTAACCTAAATTTGGTAATGAATATTTATTTTGGTAATAGAAAACTGAATTTGGCATTGCAAATTTAATTTAAAATTCGTAATAATGGTGTAACATAAGCTTAACCCTGTCATTCAGTACCATTTAATTTTAGCGTAGGTTCATTTTTTTACTTGAAATATGCATAGGAGGTGTATATATAAGCATTTTTAGCAATCTTTTTTGTAAGAACATTTCTAAATTAAATAATTTATGTGTCCATTAGTCAACAAAGGTCTAATAAGGTAATTAGTGGTAGTAGTTAGTACTCTCTCTCTCTCTCTTCTCTCTCTCTCTTCTCTCTCTCTCTCTCTCTCTCTCTATATATATATATATATATATATATATATATATATCTATATATATATATATATAAAGGGTGTCCCATAAGTCCGGCATCATAGGAGAAATTCATATTTTTCTATTTCTACAAACCATAATTCATATGCTCGGGATGCCAATTTCCGTCCACCATTCTGTTCAGTGACGAGGCTGCTTTTTATGGAAATGGTGAGGTAAATCGACAGAACACCCGCTACTGGTCTCAAAACAACCCTCACTGGTATACCTCTTCAAAGGAACAAGGTGTATCTCGGGTGATGGTATGGTGTGGCATTTGGAAGGATCGCATCATAGGCCCCCTCTTTTTCGATGAACATGTCACTGGAGGCACCTACCTACGTATGCTCAAGGAAGAAGCATTTCCCAGTGTCTTGAACGAAGAAGGAAATTTCCCAACATGGTTCCAGCAAGACGGCGCTCCTGCACATTACAGCACCCAAGTACGGGAATACCTGTACCAACAATTCCCTGGTCATTGGATAGGACGTCGAGGGCCTGTGGAATGGCCAGCTTGAAGCCCGGATCTCACGCCACTAGATTTTTATCTCTGGGGCCACTTGAAAGCGCTGGTATGCGCAGAGAAAATTAGGTGTTGAACATTTGCGGCAGCGCATTATTGGGGCATGTAACACCATTACTCCTGACATCATTCACCGTGTGCTTGCCGGACTTATGGAACACCCTGTATATACACACATATATATATATATATATATGTGTGTGTGTGTGTGTGTGTATATAATTATTTATACATATATATATATATATATATATATATATATATATATATATATATATATATATATATAACAGTACATAAAAACAATCGTAATGAAAAATTCATTTCATGTATCCAATTGGACACACATGTTATCATAGAGAGAAATTTACCCTATGAAAACTTTGTGGCCATTTTGAAACGAACTTTGAATAGTCTTTTCTTCACAGTTATTAAAAATATTACTTAAACAAAGTAAACAGGGAGCTTCCTTAATACTTCTAGAATGAAATTATAGTCAAAACAAATATAATGGTGATTAAACTTAGGAAAATTACAAAAAACACTTACCGAAAAAAATGGCGTCCACTCACTTCTACTTTACAATTATAACTAGCGTAATTGCTGAAAGCCATCTATTGAGAGAATGTTGAACTTCGCCTTCTGCTCCAAATGGTTACAAAGATTCAAATGGAGTAGAATTAAATTTTACATAAAAATACATATTAGCCAGAGTGAAATTCGGACTCGGAAAAGTATGATATGCCCTAGTAACCCATTGCCCACGTCGGGCTAGCATCATGAAAAAGAAAAAACTATAGTATTTGTCATTTACCACTACTTATTCGGACTATAGTGGATTTAATTTTCCTAGAAGAGTTCCTTGTTCCATGCACGGTTTGTGTGTATCATAAAAAACATCAGGGAACCATTCTGAGTTCATTCCCATATATATATATATATATATATATATATATATATATATATATATATATATACCAAAACAATGCACGCTGTTGCCAAAGCGTGGAACCAATTTTTTTTTTGGCAGGAAGGAGGGGTCAAGGGCAAACGCTCGCAATTAAATATTGTTTTCACAAATATTAGGTTCATGCAGGGCCAGATTAAGGGTATGCGAGGCCCTAGGCCATAATTTGTTTTAGAAGCCCTTACGCTGTTATCAGTTAGGTTAGCTGGAAAATTGTGTTTAGTAATAAATAATAAAATTTGACTGAAGAAATACAAAATGCAAGTAAATACAAATGTATATTGAAATATATCAACACTATACTGTTTAATACTAAATACTTACTAACTAAAACAGGAGATTTAAACCACCAAAACGTAAAGGTTGCGTGTATGAGGCTACATGGCCTTCCTCCTAGATTTAGCGTTGGCAAAATTATCAGTGACCTCCTGAAAATCTAGAGCTCTAGTTAAATCACGTTCAGTTGTCAAAAGAGACAAATCACACAATTTTTCTGACAAAAGTGGAGTGCAATTCACTTTTCACTCGCTTCAACACTGAAAAGGACCTATCTCCTTCTGTGTTTACAACTGGTAATATCAAATAAATCCGGAGAGCTATTTCGACAATGGGAAATGTTTGAGTTATTCCATATTCTCGGATGTGGGTCAAAAAGCTGAGAAGTGAACACATACTTTCTTTCCCCTGTTTTGCTGCAATAATCTGCCACACGTAGCGGGAAAACTGAACTAATTCTTCTGCAAATGTGTCTTCAATGTCTGAAGAATAATGTTGCTGCAAGTTTAATGCGGTTTCGCGAATTGACAAATCTGTCATGTTTGGAAAAGAACATAACACACCAAATCTCTCTCAAAGGCTTGCATACAATTCATTTCTGTGGTGTAATTCAGACAATAATGAATCGAGAATCACGAGGAATATCATTGTTCGAAACTTTTCACTTGGTGACAGTTCGACCGCATTGTCAGTCTCTTCTTAGCCCCGCTTTCTCTTTCTTGATCGTTGATGTTCAGCGCGGTAGCTGTGGTTGTCTACCAATAATTTCTGAAAGTGATGCCGGTAACATAAAATAACATAAGAAATACAGACAAGAAGAAGCCACCATACTTTGAAATTTGGCATTATAAGCGTAGGCTCCCAAATTTTAAAATTCGATAATGTTCAAAACTTTTAAAACAAAGACAGAGCGATTCTTTTTTGTATTAAAAAAGATTAAACATAGATATATTAGTTAATGTAGACTATAACATATTAACAATGTGAGTCTAGTTAGCCTAAATAATCTTGTTATAAATATAATCCTCCAACTGTAGCTTGACTACCTTCCAAATATCTCCCAAAATACAAATAGTTTCAATACAAATATTTATCTAAAACAATACCATATATGAATAATATTAGCATTATTAGGATAAAACAAAAATAAAATAAATATCTGGAACTTGTTCCCATCGGGTATCTACTGAAGTTGGCCTACTTTTTACTTTTTGGTACTTAACCTAGGCCTAGGCATACCTTGTTTTGTTAATAAAAGAGAATACTAGGTCCTTGTTAAGTGTCCTCTATATGAACCACAGCCACTCGCAACACGATTGCCTTATAAGTCAAAGAATGCAATGTACTGGAACCCTGTCGCTAAATCAACCGACTACAGAGTACAGAGACACTTACAGTCACCAGTTACATAGCGGACAGGCTTTAATCCGGCCCTGGGTTCATAAAAAGAAAAAAAATATGCCTATAATTTTTAAGTCACGTAAAAAGTTGTTAATTTTACATTAAATTAGAGGTTGACCTTAAATTTCTGAAAAAACTTACATGTTGCATGAAAAAATGCTTTAAATAAATAAAATAAACACGTATAAATAACATATAGAGTGACAAGCAAAATAGTTTTTATGTTACACTTCGAGTCATCATTGAATCAACGCTAATCCTAAATTGTTTATTATTTATACGTGTATTATTTTTATTCTTTTATTTCTATTTTTATTTTTAGTTTCCTATTATTACTTACAACATTACGGACGTTATTTTGTTTTCTGCCAATAAACTTTTCAATTTCAATAAACTGTACAACGTGAGTGAAAAATCCCTTTATGCCCGAGATATTAAAATCCGACTCGACTACCAAAACAACGTAAGTTAAAGGATTTCCTGCCCATTATGTACTTTCACTCTAAAAATAAAAGATAAAAAGCTACCTTTAGTTAGAGTTGTCCGGTTTTAAATATGGAAATACCAGATAGCTTCAGGTTGGACCATGAAACTTTGGTTAACACTCAGTTTTGTCCACAATCTACTACGAGTATCTACACTTAAATAAATGTACTTCTTCACTTCA
This sequence comes from Bathynomus jamesi, assembly GCA_023014485.1. Taxonomy (NCBI): domain Eukaryota; kingdom Metazoa; phylum Arthropoda; class Malacostraca; order Isopoda; family Cirolanidae; genus Bathynomus; species Bathynomus jamesi. Next base: position 18,575 of record JAJOZX010008539.1, read on the forward strand.
AAAAATGTCATTACTATCATTATTAGTTTCTCTTACGCCAATAGTTAATATTTAGTTATCTGGAGTTCACTTTCCATTGCGTCCCACGTACGCTTCCTGCGAGTAGTACGGGCGCAAAAGGGTAACTCATGCATTATTATTATTATTATTATTACGTGCGGTGATTTCACAAAGGTCAAGCTTATCGCCCCTCCTTTCGAGTTGGCCTGATGAAGTAGTGAGTTGGCTTCTTGTACTCTCCACCTCACATAGGTACACTCGACTCATCGGGGCTTGTTCTGTACCATGCATCTAATCTTCTTTTCTATTCCACGGATTTTAGGTTCTCCCTTTTTCCGTACCGTCACAGTTGAAATTTCTCAGTGTTAAACTTCATATTGTTGTATCTCGACAAACATTCTGCTTGTAGAGATCTTCTAGGTTTCATATTTTTCTACTGATCTTTGTTTCATCGGCAAAGGATGTTACTGCGCTGTCTCTGGTAATGTACTCATCTATGTCAGGATCAAGAAGAGTAGCTGCGCTAATACTGTTTCCTGTAGTACTGAGCTGAGGAGATCTGATGAAGATATCCCTGTAACAACTTGCTGCCGCTCAAATTATATGTCCGTCCATTTCCCTATCCAAAATGGGGAAAGTTGAGAATCAAGCTGAGAATAGTATGCTTTCAAATATTTAATAATAATACAAAATACTTGAAAGCATCGTGACAGAGCGTGCAAGTGAGGAATTCACTCATACACCTTGAAATGTGATCATTGAAATTAAGTCTACAGAGAGAATGAACCGATAAAGACACACCTTCATTATATATATATATATATATATATATATATATATATATATATATATATATATATATATATCTCTCTTCAGGCGCAGAATCCAGAGAGCGTTATAACATCAAAATTACAGCGGCTAGAAAAATAATGGGAATCATCTCGAGGAGCTTCCGCAGCAAAAAAGCAAACATTATGCACAAATTACACTGGTTTACAAATTTTGAAAAAGTTTGTGCTTCGGAGATAAAATGCGTTTCCTATTATGGATTTTGGGGTGCTGAAAACGAATATGACTATAAAAACAGTCGATTCGCTACAGTTTCCAAGAAAATTTAAGTTACACATTTTGCGTATATGTATACCATATATTAGTAACATACCTGTATAATGCAGGCACTTATATTGACTCAACCCGTCGCTTCTTTGCTTGTCTCTTGTATTCAACTTCTGGAGCATTACTTGTTATTGTCCAGCAGTAATCTGCTAACAATGATGGACTCCATTTCCCCTGGTAGCGTTTCTCCATCGCTGAGATATCCTGGTGGAAACGTTCACCATGTTCCGCAGTTGGCCGGAAAAAATTGTAGATGCAAATGGAGGAAATATATCTTTAAAGACATATTGCAGCCCATTTTTTGATAAGACAACAGCAGGTTTTCTACCAGCTTCCTGTAATTGTCAGCTTTGGTATTTCCGAGAAAATTGGTTGCTACTAACCGGAAAGCATTCCACGCTGTCTTCTTCTCACCACCTAGGATACGGTCGAACTCCTCATCTCTAAGAAGCTCGCGGATCTGTGGACCAACAAATACACCCTCCTTTATTTTTGCTTCACTGAGCTTTGGGAAGTTACCACCGAGGTACTTAAAAGCTGCCCCCGTTTTATCCATAGCCTTAACAAAATTTTTCATGACGCCCAGTTTGATGTGTAAGGATGGTAAAATCTTGTTCGATTCTACAAGTGGAGGACACTGAACATTTTTTGTTCCAATTTCCAATGAGTGTCGGAGTGGCCAATCCTTCTGGATGCAATGAGAAGTCCTAGCCCGACTATCCCATTCACACAGAAAACAGCAATACTTAGTGTATCCCGGCTGCAGTCCAAGCACGGTAGCAACAACTTTCAAGTCACCACAAACCTGCCACTGATGTTTGTCATAGTTTATGCAGTTCAAAAGTTGCTTCATGTTGTCATATGTTTCCTTCATGTGGACTGCATGACCAACTGGAATTGATGGCAATACGTTGCCAACATGCAACGAAACAGCTTTTCGACTCAACTTCGATGAATCAATGAACAGTCTCCACTCATCAGGATTGTGAATAATGTTGAGAGCTGCCATCAGACCATCGATGTCGTTGCAAGCTACAAGGTCACCTTCCATGATGAAGAATGGGACAAAATCTTTTTGACGGTCACGAAACTTACACACTAACATTTTCAGCGAGGAGATTCCACTGCTGCAATCTGGAGCCCAACAGCTCTGCCTTACTCTTTGGCAGTTCTAAATCTCTGATAAGGTGGTTTAATTCATTCTGAGTTATCATGTGCGGTTTAGAAGATGTCAAGTTATAAACAAATTCATGGTCTTGTGAAGTTGAAGGCTCACAAGTTTCGCAGGTTCCTTCATTCCCCTCGTCCTCTGACTCCAGGGAGAATGAGTGTGGGGGCTCAGGAACGGGTAGTCCTTCGCCGTGAGGTACCGGGCGTATAGCAGAGGGTATATTCGGATATTGTAAAATCTACTTTTTCTTCTTGCAAATAACTTTCTTGACTGGAGGCACCATGCAGAAGTAACAATTGCTGACATGATCTGTTGGTTCCCTCCACACCATTGGCAGAGCAAAAGGCATAGATTTCCTTTTCAGATTCAACCACTGGCGAAGGTTTGTTGCACAAGTATTGCAGCATATGTGTGGGGCCCAGCTCTTGTCCTGATCTCCAATCTTACAGCCAAAATAAAGGTGATAGGCTTTCCTAATCACGGCGGTTATAGCACGCTTTTGTGATGCAAAAGTCAATTCTCCACAAACATAACAGAAGTTATCTACATGTTCACGCAATTACGAGGCATCTTTGTTCAAATTAGGCTGAAAAAAATTCAGTTTCAAAAGCAAACACTAAAAAGAGTTTGACAAGGGTGCACTGTATGACTTCCGCGAATGAACTGATGATGTGGCGTAATATGTAGACGCCTGTGACACATCGACGCCTTGATTCTACTGCGCATGCGCGTAGTTATATTTTTTTATTTTAATAAATTAATGTAATTACATTGCATTTTAATAATTTTAAATTAGGTAAGGTTAAGTTAGGTTAGTATTCCATTTATATTAATATCAAAAACATTATGGGAGGCAATATGTTAAAATGATCCAATCTATTTTTTAATAAATAATTTACAAATACATAATGTAATAGATAAATTTGAAATTACATTTTATTGTATATATATATATATATATATATATATATATATATATATATGTAATATTTACATTAATTTATTAAAATAAAAAATATAACTACGCGCATGCGCAGTAGAGTCAATGCGTTGATGTGTCACAGGCGTCTACATATTACGCGACAGATGCAGTCCAGTTAGTAGGGTGCAGGGTTGCCTGATATCTTTATAAATAGAGCCAATTGGCAATTTTAAGCATCATTTTCGTATTCAGTGACCCAAAATTAATAAAGATTGACTACTTTTATTTCCGAAGCATTTTGGCTGTAGACCAGTGTTATGGAAGAGTATAATCCTACCAATAATTGATTATTGCTCAGTACTCCCAAGCCCATACAGAAATTGAGACAATGTGAACACTGAAGCTATACGAAGGACTTTTTCGTCTAAGACAGAGGAAAGGGAAGGTGAAGACTTCTGGTCTCGACTCCAATCACTGAACCTCTACTCTCTCGAAAGAAGGCGCGAGCGGTACACAATAATATACACATGGAAAATACTTGAGGGCTCTGTCCATAACCTTAGAAATGAAACAGAAACAAACTGGAATGAGAGAAGAGGCAGATTTGTACGGTCCCAGCTGCGGTGGGACAAGGGGCCATGAAAACGAGGATGAAAATACTCTCTGCCTTCTGGGTTAAATTAGGTTGTTAACTTAAGAGGCAGAGGTTAATAATGGGGTTTGGTTATTGGAACTATTTCAAACCATATAATAAGGGAGATTAAATGTCTCCGTTCTGTTTAATACAAAGGTAAGGTCATCATAATGAGTTAGTCAGTCAATCGAATTTGTCCACATTTTTTGTATTTATTCTGCGTGAAATTAAGTGATGTCCATTACAACGAAAAGTATTATTGTTACAATTTTTTATAAAACTCTTACGGCAATAGGCTTAATTGCATTGCTTAAAACATCGGATGCGCTATTTAAAATAAAGTATTTTTTCTTTTTTTTTCCTTTATCAGCTGGTTCTTGAAGTTATTCAGGTCGGTGTGCTGGAGATTCCTCACTTCTTTTGGTAGCACATTGAAAAGCTTTGGGCCTCTTATTCTGAGGGTATTTTCCATCCTCGTTTTCATGGCCATTTGTCCCACTACAGCTAGGACCGTACAAATCTGCCTCTTCTCTCATTCCAGTTTGTTTCTGTTTCATTTCTAAGGTTATGGACAGAGCCCTCAAGTATTTTCCATATGTATATTATTGTGTACCGCTCTCGTCTTCTTTCGAGAGAGTAGAGTTTCAGTGATTGGAGTCGAGACCAGAAGTCTTCACCTTCCCTTTCCTCTATCTCAGACGTAAAAGTCCTTTGTATAGCTTCAATGTTCGCATTGTCTCGTCTTCTGTGTGGGCTTGTGAGTACTAAGCAATACTCAATTATTGGTAGGACTATACTCTTCCATAATTTGTGCATGATGTTTGCTTTTTTGCTGCAGAAGCTCCTCCAGATGATTCCCATTATTATTCTAGCCGTTGTAATTTTGATGTTATAGCGCTCTCTGAATATATATATATATATATATATATATATATATATATATATATAATATATATATATATACATATATATATATATATATATAATATATATATATATATATATATATATATATATAATATATAATAAATATATATATATATATATATATATATTAGGGTGGTTCACAAGCATAGGGAAAATTTAGCATCTGAGATTTCACTTTTGGGTCATTGTTGCTTTTGTTCCTACACTTAGTGTGAATAACTGTGTGAAGTATGGTTGGTCTACGGTGTCGTTAAGAGGTCGCTCAATCATGCATGACGTGTCTCACTAATGACTGATTACTATAGTATGATTAAATTTGGCTTCTTCTTTTGTAGGAATGTGTAGAAATGCAGCCGAAGCAATCAAAAACACGGTCTAGCAGTGAAGTGTGGTTACTAGGGAAGGCGGAGGAGAAGTTAACTAGGGCAGGACTCCCTACCAAGCTTCAAGTCCTCCGGAAATTCATGTTCCACCATCTGGAGGAGAGGAAGACAGAATATAACAGTGCGGTGATGACCACTGAGGCTTTGATCCCGTTTTGGACAAAAGCAAACGTTCCAATGACGGATACCAGATACGCTGAGAAGAAGCTCCTGAAACTGTACGAGCAATACAAGGGGCTGAAGAAGAACCGCACAAAGAATTTCCCATCCTACAGAATGAAGGAGGACATATTTCGCGGAGACCTTGACGATGTGTTCGATCTTTCACGTCATGACGCCCTCGAGACCATGATGAATGAGGCGGACAAGAACTTCCTTGTCGCTCAGCTCGATAATCCCACTTCCTCCAGCTTTGGCCCGATTGACAAGAAAATGGCTGACCAACAAACGAGGAAGAGGATTCAGTGTGAGGCGGAGATGAACCGAGAGGAGAAGGCCAAGCGCGAGGCGAATGCGAGATGGTCCCAGGGAGAACTGGAGGCTTCTAGTTCAAACACATCTGAATCATCAGATTCAGATACTGTAGTTTTTAAGGAGTCAGCACGAAAACGTTCCACTCCTAAGCGATTGAAGTCTGTGATCACGCCTGACATTTCCTTAGCCTTGGATCGCCACAACATCAGTGACAGGAAAGGAATGGCAGTGGTCGCAGCAACTATTAAATCGCTGGGGCACAACTTGGACGAAGTGTCAATCTCACGCAGCACCATTCGTCGCGTGAGACAATGTACACGTGAAGCGGTGTGCCGCGAAGATCAGGCCACTTTCAAGACACATGAGCCCCTTCTCTTGCACTGGGATAGTAAGCTGCTTACAGATATCTCCCATGGGTTAGAGGTGGTGGACCGTGTGGCTGTGCTTGTAACCGGTAACGGGGAAGAGAAACTCCTTGGAGTTCCAATGGTAGCTGCTGCAACTGGAGCATCTCAGGCTCAGGCGTGCCTGAAGCTTGTGGACGACTGGTCTTTGAGGGGCAAAGTTCGAGGTCTTGTTTTTGATATAACTGCGTCCAACACGGGACTTCATGCTGGAGCTTGTACTTTCATTGAAAAGGAGTTGGGTATTGATCTGGTGTGGATCACTTGCCAACACCACGTGGTAGAAGTCGTCCTTGCTGCGGCCTTCGGTGCTTGTTTCGGAACATCCAGTAGACCTGAAATTGGCTTATTCAAGCGCTTCAAGCAGCACTGGGTTTTCATTGATCGCAGCAAGTTCGAGAGTGCACCCGACAGCCTGTTCATTGAAACAGCAGAGCAGAGGAAGGAAATGGTCTCCTACTACATGGAGGCTGTCAAGAAGAAGAGCCAGCGGGACGACTATGATGAACTGATGCTTCTCTGCCTCCTTTTCTTGGGAGAGAAGCTTGACGGTCCTGTGAGAATTCGAAGCCCTGGAGCCATGCACCATGCGCGATGGATGGCCAAGGCCATTTACACGCTCAAGGTGTTCCTATTCAGAGATCAATTCACCTTGCTTCAGACCGAGAAACGGAACATCGAGGAACTAAGCCTGTTTATCACGCTCCTTTACGGCCGCTACTGGAACGAGGCCAGTGTTGCATACATGGCTCCATTGAATGACCTCACTTTCTTGCGCCAGCTGAAAGCTCACCCAGGAAAGACGAAAGACGCGGCATTTGCCGCGATGAAGCGCCATTTGTGGTTCATTTCTGAGCACTTAATCCCCTTGGCACTCTTTGATCCTCGAGTTCACGCGTCCACGAAGGAGAGGATTGCTCACAACATCGTAGCTGTTCCCGAAAAAGAAAAGGACTCAAGCGCGTGGACGGAAAAACATTCTCCTCGAGCAATCCCTTGGAATTCTATGCCACCAAACGTTCAGCAATCTTCTTCAACCTCGTCATGCAGCACGGAAGTGAACAGGCGCAATCATTCCTGTCCAAGACACCAAATGATTGGAACACAGATCCAGCTTACCAAGGAATGAAGGAACGTGTAGAGAAGATGGCAGTGGTTAACGATTGCACAGAAAGAGGAGTTGAGCTCATTAAGGCTTTCAACAGCCCAATCACCAAGGATGAAGCGCAAAAGCAGTACCTTCTCCGCGCAGTCGCTCAGTACCGCAAGGAATTCAAAGAGCCGACTAAAACTGGTCTCAAGAAGACCTAAAGATCTTCAACTGTGTGCATTATTTGTTCCGCTGTTATAATTTCATAATACAGGGTGTCCCATATGTCCGGCATCATAGGAGAAATTCATATTTTCTATTTCTACAAACCATAATTCATATTTTTCTCTTTCTACAGGCCATAATGTCTATGCTCGGGATGCCAATTTCCCTTCCACCATTCTGTTCAGTGACGAGGCTGTTTTTTATGGAAATGGTGAGGTAAATCAGCAGAACACCCGCTACTGGTCTCAAAACAATCCTCACTGGTATACCTCTTCAAAGGAACAAGGTGCATCTCGGGTGATGGTATGGTGTGGCATTTGGAAGGATCGCATCAAAGGCCCCTCTTTTTCGATGAACATGTCACTGGAGGCACCTACCTACGTATGCTCAAGGAAGAAGCATTTCCCAGTGTCTTGAACGAAGAAGGAAATTTCCCAACATGGTTCTATCAAGACGGCGCTCCTGCACATTACAGCACCCAAGTAAGGGAATACCTGTACCAACAATTCCCTGGTCATTGGATAGGACGTCGAAGGCCTGTGGAATAGCCAGCTAGAAGCCCGGATCTCACGTCACTAGTCACTAGATTTTTATCTCTGGGGCCACTTGAAAGCGCTGGTATACGCAGAGAAAATTAGAAGTGTTGAACATTTGCGGCAGCGCATTATTGGGGCATGTAACACCATTACTCCTGACATCATTCACCGTGTGCTTGCTGACTGGGTATCACGTCTGAATTTGTGTATTGAAAACAATGGTAGACATATTGAGCACGTTCTGTCAATAAAAGTTTTTGTTTTGCCTTTTTTTATTATTTCTCTATGATGCCGGACTTATGGGACACCCTATATCTTAATATATATATATATATATATATATATATATATATATATATATATATATATAATATAGTCATAAATTGTCAAGTCATTATTATCCTTGTTCAATAAATGTTCGTCATAAATTGTCAAGTCATTATTCAAATTGTTTCATTTTGAGCGAGTGCATAAAAAGGTCCTAGAGCAAAGATAATTGGCACGTTTATTCTTGAGGGGGAATAGAATAAGATCAGATGTGACCGAATTTAAAATTCCAAAAAACGCTGTTGTGGACCATCCGAATATACACATATATATATATATATATATATATATATATATATATATATATATATATATATATATATGAAGGTGTGTCTTCATCGGTTCATTTTTTCTGTAGACTTAATTTCAATGATTACATCTCAAGGTGGATGAGTGAATTGCTCACTTTCACGCTCTGTCACGATGCTTTCAAGTATTTTGTATTATTATTAAATATTTGCGAGCATACTACTCTCAGCTTCATCCTCAACTTTCCCCATTTTGGATAGGGAAATGGACATATAATTTGAACGACAACAAGTCGTTACAGAGATATATATCTTCATCGGAGCCCCTCAGCTCAGTACCACAGGAAACAGTATTAGCGCAGCTACTCTTCATAATCCTGACAGCCTTTGCCGATGACACAAGGATCAGTAGAAAAACATGAAACCTAGAAGAGCTCTACAAGCAGAATGTTTGTCGAGATACAACAATATGAAGTTTAACACTGAGAAATTTCAGCTGTGACGGTACGGAAAAAGGGAGGACGTAAAATCCATGGAATAGAAAAGAAGATTAGACGCATGGTACAGAACAAGCCCCGATGAGTCGGGTGTACCTATGTGAGGTGGAGAGTACAATAAGCCAACTCACTACTTCATCAGGTCAACTCGAAAGGAGGGGCGATAAGCTTGACCTTCGTGAAATCACCGCAGGTAATAATAATAATAATAATAATTCATGAGTTAGGACAAATGGATACATCATTTGTGCTGAGCACTGCGCCATTTCTTGACTGATTGTCTGTTAAACTGATGCAAATCCTTTAAGTTGATTTCAGGTAATTATCATTTTTAACAGTGATTTCGAAATAAAATCAATAATGTGTGTGTGTGTGTGTGTGTGTGTGTGTGTGTGCCGTCCTCACTTTCTATTCCTGACAAAACTCTCTCTCTCTCTCTGTATATATATATATATATATATATATATATAATATATATATATATATATACACACACAGGTATATACAGGGTGTCCCATAAGTCTGGAACCATAGGGTAAAATAAGTAATTTATGTTTTTCTGTTTATGCAAGTGCCCATGATGTCTTTGAGTAAGGAAGAACGCATCCAGGTAATTCTGCTCGTAGGAAGTCGGAGTCAGAGGGAGGTCGCTGAGGAATTTAACAGATTGCATCCGGACAGCGCGCCGATAACACACAGCTGTGTCGGCAAACTTGTAGCAAAGTTCAGGGAAACGGGATCCATAGGAGATAAACCACGCAGTGGACCTCCGAGAACATCCACCGACGATGACACAGCCGCTACCAGCCTCTTTCACTTCACAAACAGTCCCCAAAAGTCTCTTCGGCGTTTTTATTGCCGTTTTTATCATTTTGCCCTATGGTTCCAGACTTACGGGACACTCTGTCTAGTAGACTTTAAAATCGAGTTTGCGTTCACTAACAATAATAATAATATTGGTTGAAGTAATATTTGGAATGAACGGAAGTAAATCCGAGTCTTTGGGACAAAATGTGGGTCAAACCACATTCCACTGTGACCATTTTAGTTTTTGGACGGCGATAGTTACACTCTTCTATCTTTCTTGGTTGGGAAGCGAAGTCGTTTTAATGTAAATGTATTTTACTTAGTAAACTGGTTATAAATAATCCTAAATTTATAAAAAGCTTAAAAAATTACTAATTAGAAAAGTTAATAGGTACTTTCGGAGAAGTTTATTAAAATAATTGTTTTTCTTTATATATATATATATATATATATTATATATATATATAAAGTGTGTAATTATTATATATGCTTGAAATTAGTTTGAAAACAAATGAATAAGAGCTGTGATTCCTGAATTACTTTGATTTCGCGGAATTTTCTTCATAAAAAATATACAATAATAATATAAAAGAATATATAGTTTAAGGAAACTCGATTATTTAAGAATATATATATATATATATATATATATATATATGCTGCAATCCCAAGGAAAAAGAAAAACGATTCCAAGGCCTTTCGTGTATTCAAAGCTACACCTCGTCAGGTGTAGCTTTGAATACACGAAAGGCCTTGGAATCGTTTTCTTTTTCCTTGTGGGTTTGCAGCATTTATTCATTTCACGTGTTTTATTGTGAAATTCATCCCATATATATATATATATATATATATATATGGGAATGAACTCAGAATGGTTCCCTGAGTTTTTTATGATACACACAGACCGTGCATGGAACAAGGAACTCTTCTGGGATAATTAAATCCACTATAGTCCGAATAAGTAATGGTAAATGACAAATACCATAGTTTTTCTTTTTCATGATGCAAGCCCGACGTGGGCAACGGGTCTCTCGCAAAGAGATCCCATAAATATAGCTTCCCTCACCAGCTATCTGCAAAGCAGACAGGATCCAGCTTTGGGACATGGATCTAGGGTTTAAAGCAGCCTAGCCCCACTACATTTAGAACCTCAATATAAGTAAAAGACTCGTTGCATTCACGTCGGATTGAATAAATCAAAGAAAAAGGGGTAACTATTATATTTTTAGCCAAAACCAAAACTCAAACCTCAACTAGCAGAATTGAGCGTCCACTTTTCAAGGCACATAACATGTCCGTTTCATGATGTGAAGAGTTCCTTGTTCCATGCACGGTCTGTGTATCATAAAAAACTCAAGGAACCATTCTGAGTTCATTCCCATCATGAAACGGACATGTTATGTGCCTTGAAAAGTGGACGCTCAATTCTGCCAGTTGAGGTTTAAGTTTTGGTTTTGGCTAAAAATATAATAGTTACCCCTTTTTCTTTTATTTATTCAATCCGACGTGAATGCAACGAGTCTTTTACTTATATTGAGGTTCTAAATGTAGTGGGGCTAGGCTGCTTTAAACCCTAGATCCATGTCCGAAAGCTGGATCCTGTGTGCTTTGCAGATAGCTGGTGAGGGAAGCTATATTTATGGGACCTCTTTGCGAGAGACCCGTTGCCCACGTCGGGTTTGCATCATGAAAAGGAAAAACTATGGTATTTGTCATTTACCATTACTTATTCGGACTATAGTGGATTTAATTATCCCAGAAGAGTTCCTTGGTCCATGCACGGTCTGTGTGTATTATATATATATATAATATATATATATATATATATAAAGTGTGTAATTATTATATTGCTTGCATTTTTCTGCCAATTGTTTTCATTCAATTGTATTTCTTTTATTGTTAACTAAATAATTGGGGTTCGATTTGCGCTTAAATAAATAATGTATTGAATTAATTCTTTTGCTGAGCAAATTAAGGAGAACGTCTCCCTCGCTCTTGCCTTTAATAAATAATATAATTAAAATAAATGGTGCTGCCTGGCAACCCTGCATATATAAATAAATAAAAACAATAACTGGCAACCGTTCCAGAAATAAAAAGTGGTATCTGACAATTCCCGACCCTCTATATAACAGCTGCGGATCCCCTGGACGTTCATTATGCGGCTGACTCCTGTGGATGAAACAACTCTCTCTCTCCTTCTTAGGTTAAGGCTTAGGTTAGGGTTTCCCTTAGGGGAGTGAGGACATCCCACCTTCTCCCCCAAAGACCCTCCTCCTTCTCCTTTCTCTCTCTCTCTTAGGTTAAGGTTACCCTTTGGGGTTTGGGGGAGGTCATCCTCCCTTTTCCCCCCAAAGCTCCCCCTTCATTGCAACTTGGGGGATAACCCCTCCCCCTTTGCATCAGCCCCCTTGTTGCAAGACCCCTCTCGGTTATCAACATCCCCCTCACCCTTTTCCAACAACCCTTGCCCCCTTGGAAACCCCTCCCTATTTGCAACATTGATCAACATTGCAATATTGCATTGCACTCTACCCTTTTGTGCCCATACTACTCATGCGGGACGTTGTTCGAACACGGGGACAACCTGATAACCCCACTTGTACCTTATTTTTTGCCTATACTTTGGTATTAACATGAAGAGTATGAGCTAAAGATCAGATGTGTTTCTGGTACGTACGTAAATGTATGCATTTGTCTGGTGGACTAGTGCGTAGGTAGCCCGAGGATAGTTAAGGTCTACAAATACGCTTTACACAGCTATTAAGGTGTTGAACTTCACGTCCGAACAATGTGCATTAAAATTTGTGAAGTTGCATTCGAAATCTTACTGCTTCGAGAGCTTTTAAAGTGGTAAATCTCTCTGGCTTGAAATATTCCACTTATTCCTTTTAGTTTAACGAAAATATCATGACTTAACCTAACCAATTGTCAAGGGTGTACAGTTGACCTAACCGGGAAAAAAGAAATTGTGGGGGGAAAAGGAATAAGTGCCAAATTGGGTTCAGAATCGTTTGTATGAAATTATTTATTTATATTATAATGCGAGTGTAGATCGAGTAGACATACGTAAGTTTTATTTATGATACCATGTAAGATTGTCGTGCAGATATCTAAATTTAATTACTCTGCAGACTTCCCCTTTCAATAAATTTGCACTAAACTTGCAACCAGTGTTGGGATAGTTACGGCCCAAATGTAATAACGTGGAGGGTGTTAGACCCCGTTAGGTATTAGGTTATTAAATAGACAATAAAGGTACTTACTGGCGGAATGGGACGTTTTGGCGCCGACGTTCTGGCGCCGACGTTTTGGCGCCACCGTTTGGGCGCCGTTTGACGATTGGTTAGGTTAAGTCGTGATATTTTTGTTAAAACTAACGAAAATATCACGACTTAACCTAACCAATCGTCAAGGGCGTACAGTTGACCTAACCGGGCAGTGACGATTGGTCAGGTTAAGTTGTGATATTTTTGTTAGTTTTAACGAAAATATCATGACTGAACCTAACCAATCGTCAATGAGGCAGATAACGGAAAAGTACCCATATTATATATACACCTTATAATACACTGACTCTTTTGCTCGCACCGCCAAAAAAGTAACGAAGGGTTGCGCTTGCTACATTTATCAAACACATACAAATATCCATTATGTGAAAACTTCTGTTTCCCTTTCTTACTTGATATATTTTCAGACATTTATGCTATTAAGGGCAACAACACAACTTATCTGAAAAGACAGACAGCACTTCAGGTTAATAACCAAGTATTACTACTTAATACTTAATACTAATTAACGGCGGCGCCAAACCGGCGCCAAAACGTCCAGCGCCAAAATGTCGGCGCCAAAACGTCCTAGATGGACTTACAGGTGCTTTGATTTAGATCTTCTTTAGGGCCTACCTTAGGTGCCAACGTCCCACAAACGACCTACCTAATATTTCTAACTTTAATTTTAGAAGCTATAGACATTACCCCTACTGATATGATAAATAATTAGACAACTTCACTTCTTTCTTTTACACTGTAGAAGCATCACCAAATTGAACTTAGCACCAACGATTTAGTCAGATACAAAAATACATGCTGTTTAGTTCAGCCCAACAAACGAGCAGACCGCGTTCCGCTGTTTACTGTAACTCTTTGTGTTGCCATTCAGCTTTCTTTAAGTGACTTTTCCCTTTAGTGACTTTTAGGCTATATACATATATATTAGGCCTGGTCGTTTTTGCTTGAAAAAAAATTTTGGGGAAGTTTAATTTACCCTGTATTACGAAAGTTTATGTACCTACATAGGCAGTATCATGATAAAGTTTCAAGCTTTTATATAAATATTTTAAGGTTCCACAAGTCACTTAAAGTTTTGGTGATTTTTTCCGATACTCCGTATAGTAAACTACAGCTCTTTGCTGACTTGCCATGATAGTTTACAAGGCAAATCACCCAGAATTCACCACGAGGAGGTGGCTGTAGGTCGAATTCCACACCATGCCCAGCCCAACCTCTCTTCCATTAGTTTTTACATGTAGTTTTTGACATTTGTATTCGCATTTTGACTCAAATGTAGGCATGTTTGATCTTGAAGCAATTCTTGCCTTTATAAAACCATCTCTATTTTCCTGGCCACAGACAGAAGCTGATGCTTCTGTTACAAGTCTGACATGTCTTTCCACAGTTTGTGAATGACATGGGTACTTTTTCAATAGAGGGTTAGTTTCATCACCCCTTACGATAAGCTCCTACTGGGTGTTTGTCAAGCTTTTTGTCAGAGGTGGTTCATGTCTTGTGTAGTCTCCAAATCGAATTAAATCTGTGTAGTCTCTTGCCAAGAAATTAATTTTAGGCCGTCTAAATTCTCCAATGCCCGAGGACACACTTTCCCTGGCTAAGAGAATGCGCCGGAAAGCTAACTCCCTCATCACTTGTCTTTCATCAAATAACATCGAGACCAGTAAAGTTTCTGGGTGAGCAAAATATGCCCCTCTTTCAATAACAGGATCAATGACTGCCTTAAGCTCATTAGATAGGTATCTTGAACTAGATATCATAAACCAGAGGTACCTTGGTCCCTTGTAATAAATAGTAAGGATTTCGTTTTATATTAAACCACGTTGGGGCATAAACGCGAACAATGAATTCGGTCAGAGTTTTCAAGTTTTCTGACGGCTTTTTAGTCGCAACATCAAGTCTAACTATCCTGTTGGCTGTCGTAAGCCATCTGGCATGTTTCAAAGAACCTGGATTGCGGTTTTCAAGGTTTTGGGAACATTGGCCTTTTATGACTGCATTACAAATTTCCATGAGATACTTTTGATCTTGGCTTAGATCGAGATCCCCCGGAATAGAAGGCATATTACTTGATTTGATTGCTTCAAACTTGACAACTGGCATCTTTTCGCACGCAGTAAGACTTTTGCCAACATTTCCAGCAAGGGCTTTTGGTCCTTTGGTTTTACCATCCAAATAATTAAACAAATGGCAGAGAGGTAGCTCATTGGTATGCAGCAAACACACGAACCAATGAAAAGGAGTATTGTAGTGCAGAGCTGGGCACTTGCGGGTTTTTTTGCGGTACTGCGGTACTGCGGTACTACCGCACTACCAAACCGGTACCGCATAACGCAGTACCGCAAAGGATCGCTGAAAGTACAGCCTGTACTTTCAGCGATCCTTTGCGGTACTGCGTTATGCGGTACCGGTTTGGTAGTGCGGTAGTACCGCAGTACCGCAGTACCGCAAAAAAAACCGCAAGTGCCCAGCTTTGTTGTAGTGTACCTCTAGTTGCCTGATAACTCCATTATGTATGCCAGTGTTTACATTGGTTCCATCACATCCAATGACCTTCAGATTGTCTACCTTAATATTGTTACTGTTAAGAAACTTTATCACTCCCTTAGAAATGTTAGTTGAATTTCCAGTCACAGGAGTGAAGTGCCCAAGATACTTTGATTCTGGTTCAGCTATAAGCGTGATGTATTCCTCAGTAATTGTTGTACTGTAGTACCTCCCATCCTTACATATATTTGCTTTAGTTAAGTCCTTTCTGCCATCAAAATACAATGTTTCTATACTTTCTTCACTTGATTTACTCAACTCCTCTCTGATCTTCTTTCTCTGCCGGCTCACCTTATTCTTATCCACAACATTGTGATAATCTTCAGAGGTAATGAGACCAAAATCTTCCAGAACAGCAGAGGCAACGGCTGCACCAGCTCTGTCTGATATTCCGAATCGGTCACAAGTTTTTGCTAATGAAGGCAATTTGCGAGTGAGCTTATGTGCTTCACCTGATTTCTTTATACCTTCCCCAATGTGATCATCATCATCACGCTCTCTATCTGTATCTGTTGATGTGTCAGAATCAGGAATTGTATGAAAGTTATCCCAGTCCATTGGCTCTTCCCTGGAAGTGGATGGGTTATTGATATCTCCATCTTCAATGTTTTTAGAAAATCGTGCTCTTTCTTGTTCTTTACGCTCAGATCTTATTTGCAGTTTCTTCGTTGTCTGTAAATCAATACTGCCTATTGCCATTTTTCGTGCACCTTTTTGGTCAATTAGGAAAGAACGTTCTATGGCAAGAACTTTTAGCTCTTTTTCATAAGTGCAAGAAAACAGAACATGGCATTTGCAGGCAGCAATATCAAAAAGCCTTTGATTTTTGGATTTGAACGCGGTCAGTTTAGATTCAAAATCTTTCCTTTTTCTACCAGACTTCATCATATTTTTAGATTTTTCATGACAATCCTTTACTCTGGCTAATATTTGCTGTTCTGATATTGTTGGAATTGATGCACTTTTCCGGATCTCTTTTACCTTTGATGCAACTATTCTTGCCACATCATTAGCATTTGGCTCTTTTTTCCCCTCACTAGCTATAAGTAAGAGATATCTTGTTTGTAAATATTCTTTTAAAACGTCTTCATATAGGGGAAGTTGATTTCCACTGAGCTCAGCTTTCCCAAAAAGGGAAACAGCTGGACTCATAATTTTTTCAACAGTTGCTTTCACTTTTACGGCCTCAGCCATTTCGGATAATTTGGGAAAGTCACTCTGTTAGTGTAACAACGCGTATTTAACTATTCAAATAATCAATTCTGAAAAGAAAAATTGTATATATAAATTATATATATTCTGGACGAAACAGTCAAGAAAAAACTTAGTAGCAACAAGAATACAAAAAATACAAGAAAATCTTAATAAAAAATCATAATTGCCAAATAATTAATAAAGTTTACGTATTTAAATAAAGTTTTAAAAGTTTTAAAGTTTTTTGTAATGTTTTACGTTTTGCAATCTTCAGAGGACTTGCGGAACATCTAAAACTTGATCAATTTAGTTTTTTTAATCATTGTTGAGCATTTATAGTGCATCTACAAATTTCTCGGACACAGGCATGTGGAAATTCACAAATTTAATTTTTCGACCCGGCATAATATATATACACACACGTCACCTCACTCCTAGACGACCTGCAAAGCAGGGTTGATGTAGTAGGAATAGTTGCAACCTGCATAGACGGGCGAAATGAACCATTTCAGAAGGATCGGGTCTCCCTTTCGGAAGACTCTGGTCATCCTGCAATTCACGTTCCCATATCTGGTCCTGATGTCGTTTAATAGAACAACCATCTTCTAGTTGGCACTTGAAGGAAACAGGGCCCGTTCTCTCCTGCACCGTTGCAGGAACCCATTTTGGTCCACCCCCATAGTTGCGAATCATAACTGGATCATTAGGTTGCGCTTCTATAACTCCTTTTTTTTAGTGTTGTGATACAACTTCTGTTTTTCTTGATGGCGTAAAACTCGTTGTTGTAATGTTTCGTTTGAACATAACAGATCAAAAACTGAACGAATTCCCCGGCCAATCATAAGTTTAGAAGGAGACACCCCCGTCGTTGTGTGAGGTGTTAGTCGATATTTAAACAAAAAATTTTCCATCACTTGCATTTCCTCCCCATGAGAATGACACAAGGCCGACTTGAAAGTACGGACCATGTTTTCCGCGAGACCGTTAGTAGACAGGTGAAAAACACTAGACCGGACATGTCTAATGCCATTTAGGTGGACAAAAGAACGAAATTCCTCACTGGTAAAACAAGTACCATTGTCGGAAACCAGAACTGCGGGTAAACCCTATCAAGCGAAACACGAACGGAGTAAGCGAATAGTAACACCCGAAGTCGTAGAAGTGGTTGGAAAAATTTCCGCCCACTTAGAGTAGGCGTCAACAATGACTAGGAAATAGATATTATTTATAGGACCTGCATAATGAACATGGATCCTATGCTAAGGTATAGTAGACCATTCCCACTGATGAAGTGGACTTCTTCTTGGGGGATCTCTGTTCTCTAGGCAGTTTTGCCAGGAACGAACCAATGATTCGAGTTCTCCATCTAATCCGGGCCACCAGAAATAAGATCTCGCCAGCTCTTTCATTTTTGTGGCACCCATATGTTCAGCGTGAAGTTTCTTCATTAAATTCGACCTGCCTTCATTCGGAATTATCACTCTGTGGCCTCATAACAGACAGCCATTTTGGATTGAGAGTCCAAACCGACGTTCATAAAAAGGCTGTAATTCACTCTCAACCTTAGTAGGCCAACCAACTGAGTATAAATGGATGACCCTAGACAGAATAGGGTCTGATTTTGTCCACTGCTCTATCTGTACTGCAGTTACTGGAGTGGAGTCCAAGAACTCCACCAAGTGAACCAATTCTGTAGGTATAGGTACGCATTCATTTGGATTTTCTCAAGGCAACCCAACCTATTTAGAGCATCAGCCGTACCTAGAAGTTTGCCTGACCGATGTACTAAGTCAAATTTATAGGCTTGTAGAATCAGTGCCCATCGTTGAATCCTACCTGAGGCCATAACTGGAATACTTTTAGTAGGTGAAAATAAACCTAAAAGAGGCTTATGGTCAGTAATTAGTTTGAATTCATGACCCCATAGATAGAAATTAAATTTCTTTACTGCAAATCAGTGGCGGCTCGTCGGTAGGCACTGCGGAACTGCAGTACCTCTAAATTTTTTATTTACAATTGAAATAATCAAGAACAATATAAGGATGAGCTCACTGAATAACTTTTTCAATAACTTTTGAAACTTTTATTCATTGCTCAATGCTCATCCTTTTATTTCAGTAATTATTTCAACCCATTCTTAGAGACAGCACCCCTAGAATTTTTAGTCACGAGCCGCCACTGCTGCAAATACTAAAGCTAAGGCTTCACGTTCAAGTTGTGCATATCGCCTTTCAGTCTAAGTTAGTGTTCTAGAATCAAAACAGATAGGCCTATCTACACCATCAATGTGGTGAGATAACACTGCCTTACTTCCATAAGAACTGCTATCCGCTGAAACTACGAGAGGATGTTTAGGATCATAATGCACTAGGAGAGTGGACTTTAGCAGTACGTCCTTTGAAGCCTCAAATGCTTCCTTTTGGGTTTTCTCCCATCTCCACTGTTCCCCAGATCGTAATAACTTATTTAGGGTTTCAAGGAAAGTCGCTGTATTAGGCAAGAATTTCCTATAAAAGTTTAGGAGACCTAAATAAGCTTGTAACTGTGTGATGTTTTGTGGAGGTGGTGCATTTTTTATCACTTCTAGTTTATCCACCGTTGGATGAATGCCTGAGGCATCTATGCGGAAACCCAAATATGAAACTTCATTAGCGACCCAAGAACACTGTTCTTTCTTTAGCTTAAGTCCGGCATCCCGGAGTCTTTTTAGAACTGTGATTAATCTAGTTTGGTGTTCTTTTTTAGATGAACCTGAAATGAGGACATCATCTAGAAAACAAAGTACACCCGGAATGTGACCTAGAACTTAGTCCATTGTTCTATGAAAAATACCCGGAGTCGATGCTATTCCATAGCATAGCCTATTGTACCTATATAGGCCTCGGTGCGTATTTATGATAGTTAGCTCTTTAGAATTTTCATCTAAACTTAGTTGAGCATAGACTTGGGACATATCTAGTTTTGTGAAATATTTACCTCCAGCAAGAGAGCTAAATAATTCACCAGGCTTGGGTATAGGGTAGCAATGTAGAAGAACTACTCTATTTGCTGTTAAACGTTAATCCCTACATAACCGCACTGACTTGTCAGGTTTTAGTACAGGAATTACCGGGGCAGCCCACTTAGCGTATGTGACTGGTTCGATAATTTTATCTTTGAGCAGCCTATCAATTTCTAAATCTACCTTCTCCCGCAGTGCATGTGCAATTGAACAAGCCTTACAAAATTTTGGAGTTACATTAGGGTCTATCTCTATACAGACCTGATGGTCTTTTAGTTTGCCTACTTCAGGCCCAAAAAGAGAAAAAAATTACATTAACAATGAGTCTATGTCAGATGGATATATGAGTGTATGCACATCTGCCCGACCCTTTGGCAAAATTTTGTCAATTTCAAAGCATCAATCCAATCACGGCCTAGTAGAGTAGGCCCTTGCTCATCCACCACTAAAAGAGTTAAGGGAAGGGATGAGATAAAGTTTTCTTGTTGAGTGTAACTGTGATGGATGCTTCTCCACAAATAGGTAGTTGTATGTTACCATGCTTTTTTTAGTATTGTTTTAGATGCATGCAGTTTAGGTGTATTTTTGAAAGTTTTGTCAAAAATTGTTTTAGACATGACAGTTCTGGCAGCACCTATATCTAGTTCTAGAGGAACTTTAATTCCATTTAGGCCTACATGTACAATATATGGACCTGTATTGTCACCACTTTGCTGCTCATAAAATAGGTGCTCCACTCCAATGTTCGAAGTATTTTCATTTGGAGGATTACCACTAGAAATGTTATAGTTAGAATTTTCACCCCTTGTTTTCTTTGAAAAACAAACTTTAGCTATGTAGCCTATTTTACTACAGTTTCGGCAAACTGCTTCTTTAAAAGGAAGTCCTTCTTCCAATGGTGTTTTCCACACCCAGTACACGGCTTGGCAGGCTTTTCCTCCTGTTTAGCGTTCGAATTAGTAGGTTTAGTAGCATTTGCCGCATACCTTTTATTTGTTTGTTTAGTAGGCTCATTTGGTCTGCCAGGCATTGAAGATTTAAAGCTATTTACATATTGGGCCTTACTACTGTGACTGCTAAAAGCTCTAACATCTTTACCAGCTGCTTCCCTAGCCGCAGCTATTTCTACAGCCTGACTAAAAGTTAGGTCCTGTATAGCTAATAGGGCTCTCTGGGTAGACTCCTCTTTGAGACCCATTACAAACCTATCTCTTAGCATTTCGTCTAATTTGTCCCCAAATTTACAAATACGGCTATAGGCTTTTATACCTGCAACAAACTCTGCAATGCTTTCATTCGCAGTCTGATGCCTCGAATAAAATTTGAATGTTCATAGATGAGAACTACTCGGGGTTTGTAGTGATTGGTTAGGGCCTGTACCAGTTCACTGAAGGTGCAAGTTTCCGTTGCTTTAGGAGCAACTAGGTCCATAACTAAGCCAAACGTTTTAGGGCCTATTATAGTTAGGAAGGTAGGTACTTTCTTAGCATCAGGAATGGAATTTGTCTCGAAAATTAACCTCACCCTGGTGGCATAAGCTTCGAAGTCCTCCCCAGCGTCTTCGTAGGGGCTTATATGGCCAATCACCGACATGCTAGAACAAAATTGATTTAGGCCAAATAACGTGAAGTAGTTTAGGTAGGATTAAATTTGACCTAATTACTCTCCCGTTAGGGCTGAATAGGAAATTGTAATAGGGTTAGGGCTGAGTAGGAATTAGTATTAGAGTTAGGCCGGCGGGACCTAAGATATAGTACGGTAGCTTACCAACGCAAGCCAACCAAATCGAACGACCCACACTAGGCTAGGCTACATCCAATTTTCCAAACAACCAAATAAATCCCATCCTCGTCGCCAAATAACTAATTAAATTTAGTAACTAAATAATAACTAAATTTAAAATTCAGCTATAAAAAACTTAGTAACTTCAAAACAGTGCAAAAATCGTAGTGTTACATAACTGTGTTCCTCAATATTCAGAATTAAGAAAGTTTTCTGTTTATTTATCGTATATTGTTAACATACCATCTACAAATTACATAAAAAATAAAGCAGACTTTCTCAGTATGACCCCCGACAGAACAGTAGGTGCAGATCACAATCAGACCAAAGGTAAAATAAATTAGAAATATCACAAAACAAAGTTTGATGTCTCTTCGTAATACCTATTGTACAGGGTGTTCATAAAGTCGCAAAAAAGTAATAATTACAGCAGTAATAATTTCATCAACAAAATATCAACAAATATTACGCTTTCTCCGTTGCCTTCACCAATCGATCGAAGATTGGCAATTTTTTAGTTTGAAAGAAATGGCTAATTCTATTTCTAATAATATGGCAAACTACACGCAGCCGCCCGCCCACCAGCAACAAATGTCTGTCGTATACAGAAAATATATTTCAATTGTTCGTTTTAAGATTCATGCATTTGAATTCTGTCAACACAGGCACCGCCAATATTATTTTATTACAAAGTACAAAATTTAGTAATTTAGTTATGAGCCCCATAATAAAATCTAGTTAGTTAACTGAGTTTTTAACTTAGTTATGAAACTAGTAACTGGTTGCAACGATACTGGTTGCAACATTATGTAGATATTCAGCAAGATGAGACCCTAAAAGTTTCTCATGTCTAAATATTCTCGACGCTCGGGTAGCTACAAGGTCATGATTTGCATCAGATTTCTCACTCAACCGATTTGTATTAATTTTGCAGTATAGTCGTAACACAGATTAGTGGAGGACGTTATTTGCTACCATCTGATATATATAATATATATATATATATATATATAATATATTATATATATATATATATATATATGGTATGAACTCAGAATGGTCCCCTGAGTTTTTTATGATACACACAGACAGTGCATGGAACAAGGAATGGTAAATGACAAATACCATAGTTTTTCTTTTTCATGATGCTAGCCCGACGTGGGCAACGGGTCACTCGCAAAGAGGTCCCATAAATATAGCTTCCCTCACCAGCTATCTGCAAAGCAGACAGGATCCAGCTTTGGGATCCTGTCTGCTTTGCAGATAGCTGGTGAGGGAAGCTATATTTATGGGACCTCTTTGCGAGTGACCCGTTGCCCACGTCGGGCTAGCATCATGAAAAAGAAAAACTATGGTATTTGTCATTTACCATTACTTATTCGGACTATAGTGGATTTAATTTTCCCAGAAGAGTTCCTTGTTCCATGCACTGTCTGTGTGTATCATAAAAAACTCAGAGGACCATTCTGAGTTCATTCCCATCTTGAAACGGACATGTTATGTGCCTTGAAAAGTGGACGCTCAATTCTACCAGTTGAGGTTTAAGTTTTGGTTTTTGGCTAAAAATATAATAGTTACCCCTTTTTCTTTTATGTATTCAATCTGACGTGAAGGCAGCGAGTCTTTTGCTTATATTGAGGTTCTAAATGTAGCAGGGCTAGGCTGCTTTAAACCCTAGATCCATGTCCCAAAGCTGGATCCTGTCTGCTTTGCAGATAGCTGGTGAGGGAAGCTATATTTTCCCAGAAGAGTTCCTTGTTCCATGCACTGTCTATGTGTATCATAAAAAACTCAGGGGACCATTCTGAGTTCATTCCCATCTTGAAACGGACATGTTATGTGCCTTGAAAAGTGGACGCTCAATTCTACCAGTTGAGGTTTAAGTTTTGGTTTTTGGATAAAAATATAATAGTTACCCCTTTTTCTTTTATGTATTCAATCTGACGTGAAGGCAGCGAGTCTTTTGCTTATATTGAGGTTCTAAATGTAGCAGGGCTAGGCTGCTTTAAACCCTAGATCCATGTCCCAAAGCTGGATCCTGTCTGCTTTGCAGATAGGTGGTGAGGGAAGCTATATTTATGGGACCTCTTTGCGAATGACCCGTTGCCCACGTCGGGCTAGCATTATGAAAAAGAAAAACTATGGTATTTGTCATTTACCATTACTTATTCGGACTATAGTGGATTTAATTTTCCCAGAAGAGTTCCTTGTTCCATGCACTGTCTGTGTGTATCATAAAAAACTCAGGGGACCATTCTGAGTTCATTCCCATCTTGAAACGGACATGTTATGTGCCTTGAAAAGTGGACGCTCAATTCTACCAGTTGAGGTTTAAGTTTTGGTTTTTGGATAAAAATATAATAGTTACCCCTTTTTTCTTTTATGTATTCAATCTGACGTGAAGGCAGCGAGTCTTTTGCTTATATTGAGGTTCTAAATGTAGCAGGGCTAGGCTGCTTTAAACCCTAGATCCATGTCCCAAAGCTGGATCCTGTCTGCTTTGCAGATAGGTGGTGAGGGAAGCTATATTTATGGGACCTCTTTGCGAGTGACCCGTTGCCCACGTCGGGCTAGCATCATGAAAAAGAAAAACTATGGTATTTGTCATTTACCATTACTTATTCGGACTATAGTGGATTTAATTTTCCCAGAAGAGTTCCTTGTTCCATGCACTGTCTGTGTGTATCATATATATATATATATATACACCTTTGGTTAACCTTTGGTTTGCTTCCTCCCGAATTGTTCATTCTGACGAAAGTCAAGCTTTTCACTCCACCTTAGATCTACAGTTTAACGTGGAATCCGAACCACGCCCCATCAGCAGCCTAGCGTCTAGGCCATCCAGCGTACACATTTATCTACCAACCACTTTCTTTATTGTGTGGAAGGATGAATAACTGGGTTTTGCTGCGCGCCGGCTGCCGTCACCGGGTCTCGATCCCGTGGCCGATGGATTCGTAGTCAGCGACACTAACCACTACACCACCGAGGCGCATATATATATATATATATATATTATATATATATATATATATATATATATACGAGGGGTGATCAAAAAGTTCTCGGCCTGACAATGAAAGACAAGTTGATAGTTTTTATTATTATTTTTCTACATAGTCTCCTTTTAGAGATATACACTTGATCCAGCGTTTTTCCAGCTTCTAGATACCATTCAAAAAGAAGTCTTCATTTTGGTCCTCCAACCAGGCATTTACAGCTGACAATACTTCATCATCGTCCAAAAATCTCTGTCCACGAAGTGTTCTTTTAATTTGGGAAACAGATAGAAATCACTGGGAGCTAGGTCTGGCGAATATGGAGGGTGATCAAGCAATTCGAAGCCCATTTCTCTGATGGCAGCCATCGTAACAGCAGACTTGTGAGCAGGAACATTGTTCTGGTGAAACAGAACACCTCGACTGAGTTTCCCTCGTCGCTTTTGCTTGATGGCTTCTCATGGTGGCTCCTTTATCAAGGAAATCAATGAGCACAACTCCCTTTGCATCCCAGAAAAGAGAGGCCATGACCTTGCCAGCTGATGCAATGCCACAACACGAAACTTCTTGGGAGTTGGTGAAGACGGGTGTTTCCAAGACATGTTTTGTTTTTTGACTCTGGATCGAAATGATGAATCCATGTTTAATCCATAGTAATAAACCTAGATAAAATTTTCTAGATCTTGCTGGAAAAGGTCCAAACATTGTCTAGAAATTTGAACTCGAGTTCTCTTCTAGTTGTCAGTCAACATTCGTGGCACCCATCTTGCAGACACTTTTTACAATTTTAATTTGTCTGTTAATATTGAATGTGTGCTGCCATATGAAATGCCGACATTCTCAGCTATAAATCGAACACTAAGTCGGTGATTATTCATGATAAACTCATTGACTTTTTAGACATTTTCTTCAGAAGTTGACGTTGATGGCAGTCCAGACCATTCATCATTTTTGATCGACGTGTTGCCCCGTTTGAATTCCGCACACCACTTTTTAAGAGTAGAATAAGATAGAGCAGTCTCCTAATGTGTGCTGCATGTCTTCAAAAACGTTTTGGGGAGTCATATTCTTTATAGAGAGATATTTAATGACGGCAGTAGCATGGGCGCAAAATGGACGAGTGCAGGACTGTTGCAATGAGATAATGATCAATGTTGCAAAGGGGGTAGGGGTATGTTGCAAAGGGGGGAGGGAGTATGCAATAAAGGGGTAGGGGTATTCAATGAAAGGGATGGGGGTATGCAATTAAGGGGGTGGGGGTATGCAATGAAGGGAGGTGGGGGTTATGCAACAACTCAATGTTGTCAAGGGGAGAGAGGAGGGAGCTTCGGGGGAGAAGGGAGGATGACCTCCCCCCAAAGGGGTAGCCTTAACCTAAGAGAGAAAGAGAAAGGAGAGACGGAGTAGGTCTTTGGGGGAGAAGATGGGATGTCCTCACCCCCCCCCCCCAAAGGGAAACCTAACCTAAGTCTTAACCTACAGTAAGAAGGAAGGAGAGAGAGTTCTTTATTCCACCGGAGTCGGCAGCATTATGAGCGTCCAAGGGCCAAGCAGGTTTTATATAGAGGATGGTGAGTTGCCAGATATCACTTATTTATATATGGAGGGGTTGCCAGATACCACCATTTATTTTAATTGTTCAGGTATAACTTATTAGGGTGAGTTGCTAGATACCACCATTTATTTTAATTCACACAAGTTGCCAAATAATGTTTTTATTTATTAAAAGCAAGAGCGACTTTCTCCTTAAAGTTATTCAGAAAGAGAGCTAATTATTAAAACGAAACCCAATATTAACAATAAAAGAAATACATTTAAATCGAAATAAATAAAACACCATTACATCATTCTGTTTGTTCAGACGATTTATTGGAAATATATAGAAGATAAATATACACTCCTATACATACGATGGATTATGTATATAATAAAAAATAAAATAAAAAAATACGAAACGTATAATCATCAAAATAATAGTTCAGGCGAAATATATACACACAATTGTATTAAATAATGACCGACTTTCTCCTTTCCTTACCTTATATATTATATATATATATATATATATATATATATATATATATATATATCAGAAAAACAATAATCATCAAAATAATAGTTCAGGTGAAATACGCACACACACACACAATTGTATTAAATAATGACCGACTTTCTCCTTAAAGTTGTTCAGTAAAAGCAGTAAATAATTTATTTAAACGTCGTTCTGTCTATTTACTTTTGACAATCCTTTCTATATGTCTTTTCATTTTCGTCCAATTTTTTTCGTTGGGGTGAGCAATCAGTATATATATATATATATATATATATATAAGATAAACAATAAACAGCGAAAGAACTAATTATTTTAACTAACTTCACCTCACGCTGTTTATTGTCATATGGACTATAGTCTGCCAATAAACCTTTTCATTTCATTTTCATTTCATTTCATTTCATTCCTTCTTTGAAAGCATCTCTGAAAAAAATGTATAAATTGGAATCAGGTATGCCCTCGAGCTGACCGCAAAGGCTGACCGCAAACTGGCTACATTGGAATGTGAGTCAAACCACATCCCTTCTCTCCAGATTTTCCTCCACTGACTTCATATATTATAATTGCCACGCTTATTACTATAATGCCTTCTTGCACAATTTTTTAAAAGGAAAAATCATAAATTTTTCATAAGTATATTGGAACTCACTTACCGAGTTGGTTTATGGTGGCCGTAAGTAGTCACATCAAAATTTTTAAAAAAATATAAAAAAAGAAATGAAAAGAAAAACAATTCATTTTATTAAATTTCTTTATTATAAAATCCTCTCGATAAGATCGTAAAGGGAAAATTTGAAAAAAAGAGAATCAACAATTCATTTTATTAAACTGTAAAACATTCCTTGTGCAGATTTTGGCTGTGAGCCTCTGGTTCGCTCCAGCAGGCTGGTACCTGAACCTAACCTAACCTATGATTCAGAACATAGATTCTCTGGAAGATAATGGAGAATATATTTAATACACAGATTTTCAAAAGACCTTTTAGAGAGAGAAGAAAAAAATATACGTACGAAGAATATATGCAATAAATTCAGAACATAGATTCTCTTTGTAACTGGTACCTAACCGTGGTGTAAATTACATTAGTCATAATAATAGCTAACTCGGTTTTCCTTCTCACAGAATTGTTCATTTTGACGAGGGTCAAGCTTTTCACTACGCCTTAGACCTACAGTTTAACGTTGAATCCGAACTAAACCGCAGCACGAGCAGGATGAAATTACAATGTCATCGCCCGGACTCTCAACCAGCACCCCAGCGTCTTAACCACTAGGATACCTAGGGCGCCCATTTATCTACCAACCCAAGCAGACATTCATTTTCATGAGTTATTTAATCACAAACCTACGCGAGAATTGGGAAGTAGAAAGTGAAACCGAGTACATTAATCAAAGTTGAGGGTCGAATTGTATGACCGCAAACATGTATTTTGCAAATATTTGAGACCATCGTGGCAGAGACTGTAAAAGGCAATTACACACACACACACACACACACACACACACACACACACACACACGCGCGCGCGCGCGCGCGAAACACGTCGTGGGGATCAAATAAACAGCCAAAGAAAAATAATGATAATGCCAAAACTAAGAACTTGGAAAATAATAAGAAAGAAAGCAGAAGCGTAAAAAATATCGTATGCAAATACTACGCGAAAGGAAAATGCAGATATCGGGATGGGCAATGCATATATGCACATCCCACATTATGCAAAATGCATTACACAAGTGGATACTGCAAGTTTGATAAGAAATGCATGTTCCACCATCTTACGGTCTGCAACACTTATCAAAGATATGGGAGTTGCAAATACGATAAAAAATGCCGATACCACCACCCTCAAAGGAACGCAACGAGGGAACAGAAAAAAGCGAACATCAAAGAAGAGTAGCAATTTTTTAGACGCAGCCAACACATTTCAGCTGCTAAATACTCTCCAGCAATTACAAAACCAGCTGACAAATATAAATATAGAAATCCGAGAGCCGGACAGAAGGTACGAACAAAGGCACTTCATGCGTTATCGGGACAACAGGTACCGACAAAGATAAAAAGAGGTAAATTCTCGGAGGACCACAAGGCAACGAAACCGGTACCCCCATTGGAAAACAAATCGGAACCACCTGTATGCGAAAAAGAAAGAAAAAATAAAAATAATCCTAGCCAACATACAGGGCCTTAAATCAAACCATTCCACGAACAAAGTTGTATACCTGAAAGGACTCATGCAAGAAGCCGGAGCAGACTTTGCATGCCTCACGGAAACTCATCTAAAGGACTGCCAGGCGAACTGTGAAAATTGTGAGTCCTGTATTGACAAAAAAGAAATACAAATTGATAACTATAACATCCTCCGAGCCGACAGAACAGTGAGACGTAAAGGAGGATGTGCTATTTACACACGCGAAAGGCACATAGCAGAAATGGCTATAAGTACCTCAAACAACTACGTAGAATGTGTAGCAGCAAAAATTGAAAAATTAAATATAGTACTAATTGTAATGTTCAGACCCCCAAACACGCCAACCTCAAAATTTTCAGATTCCATTACAGAGGTAAGAAACTTAGTAAAAGATCTACACTCTCCAACCCCAAATATTTTTCTCTGTGGTGATTTTAATTTCCCATTCATGAAATATAAAAGGATAGGGAAAAATATATGTATACACCAGGACAAGGGGGGCACACGAGAAGACCAGGAGCAGGTAAAAATGCTACTAGCTTCAGCTGATGAATTTATGCTAACGCAAGAAATAACAGAAAACACAAGAAAAAACAACTGCCTAGATTTGGTATTCACAAACAACAGTAATCTAATTGATAATGTAGAAATATCCCCAACTATGAAATCAGACCACAACATCATTGAAATAACAACTAATATAAAGGCAACAGGAGAGGAAAGTACACGCACAACAGAAAGAAGGAAATTCGAAATTTTTAATTTTCACTCCAAAGCTATAAACTGGGAAGATGTGACATCCAGCATGGAAGTATTAGATTGGAAAACCATTCTCGAGGCCAAGGCAACGGAAGAGATGTTAATGACGTTAGAGGAGAAGACGTTAGAAATTGTGGAAAAACATGTCCCAAAGATACAACAAAGAGGAAAGAGAAGCAGGTTCGAAAGACAAAAGAGGGCATTGTTCCGAAAGAGAAAAAGAGTGACTGCAAAATTAAGTAATTGTAAAGATAACATCAGAAAAATATTAAATGATAAACTGCAAAGTATCGATGTCGTCATATATGAACTAATCGAGAAGCATACAGAAAAGAAGATGACGCTATAGAAGCGATAAAGGCTAATTCAAAGTACTTCTATAATTTCGCAAAAAGAAAGTCGAAAAACCATGCGACTATCGGACCTTTAAAAAATGAGAACAGTGATTTATCTGATGATCTAACAGAAGTATCTGAAATATTAAAAGCTCAGTATGAATCATCTTTCAGTATCCCAAAAACTGACAAATTGATATGCGATAGAAACGCGTTCTTTGAATAAGAACCACAAGGGGAAAGTATAACGGATTTCGACTTTACGACGGATGATATTACATAAGCCATAGGGAAACTAAAAACACACTCAGCGGCAGGACCGGATAAATGGAATGCCACACTGATCAAAAACTGCAAGAATGCAATCGCTGAGCCCCTATACTGGATATGGAGACGATCATTAGACACGGGAGAAATACCGGACATCCTGAAGAGCGCGAACATAGTCCCAATATATAAAGGAGATCGATCCGAGGCCAAAAACTATAGGCCAGTGTCGCTTACATCTCATCTCACTAAAATATTTGAAAGAATAGTTAGACAGAAAATCTATGACTTTTTTGGAAACTCAGAAAAAATTCAATGATAACCAACACGGGTTTCAGTCATGCAGATCATGCCTATCACAACTAATGGAACACTACAACAACATTATTGATTCACTTGAAAGTAATGAAAACTATGATGTACTATACACAGACTTTGCTAAAGCGTTCGACAAGTGTGACCACGGAATCATAATACATAAACTGAAATATATGGGAATAACAGGAAAAGTAGGGAAATGGATATATAATTTCCTTAGTGAGCGGAGGCAAGTCGTTACAGTACAAGGAGTATCTTCATCAGAATCAGAGGTCCTCAGCTCGGTACCACAAGGAACAGTATTAGCTCCACTACCCTTCATAATCATGCTAACTGACATAGATGAGGACGTTACCAGAGACAGCACAGTAACATCCTTTGCGGATGACACAAAGATCAGTAGAAAAATAAGAAACCCAGAAGACATAGGATCTCTACAAACCGACATAAACAAAATCTACAAGTGGACGGAAGACAACAATATGAGGTTTAACACCGAGAAATTTCAGCTATTACGGTACGGAAAAAGAAAAGACCTAACATCCATGGAATATTATACCCCAGATGGACAGGAAATTCAGAGAAATTCCATAGCAAAAGATTTAGGGGTTGTAATGATTGATGATGCGAAATTTGAAACACAAAATAAGATAGCAGTAAACAGAGCAAAGAGAATAACGGGTCAGATATTGAGAACCTTTAAACGAAGGGATAGGAATGTAATGATTCCTCTACTGAAAACCCTGATAATACCCAAATTGGAATACTGCTCGGTCCTAACATCCCCATATTAAAAAGAAGACATTAGACAGCTGGAGGGGATCCAAAGAAGCTTCACAGCCAAGATCAATGGGTGCAAAGAACTAAATTACTGGGAAAGGTTACGAGAACTAGACCTATATTCACTGGAAAGGAGAAGAGAGAGATACACCATTATTTACACTTGGAAAATAATGGAGAAACTAGTCCCTAATCTTACTCTGAATCCCATAACTCCCAAACAACTGTGGAAAGTAGAAGCGGTAGACTGTGTCGTATTCCCAAATTGAAGGCGAGACAGGGAACATCCTTAACCCTGAAAGAAAATAGTTTTGTAGTGAGAGGACCAAGACTTTAATCAGTTGCCCAAAGACCTAAGAAACACGAAGGGAGTTGCAGTGGAAATCTTCAAAAGAAGACTAGACGCCTGGCTCAGAACAATCCCCGATGAGCCGGGCGTACCTGGCTATGTGAGGTGGAGAGCGCAAGAATCCAACTCACTACTTCACCAGACCAACTCGAGAGGAGGGGCGACAAGCTTGACCTTCGCGAAATGAGGAGTCATCGCGCGGAACCCTTGTAAGGTTGTAAGGTATATATATATATATATATATATATATATATATATATATATATATATATATATATAACCAATTCCACAAGTCATAAAAAATGCACAAAAACAATCTAGATTTCTTATTTCCTAATGATATTTGTGTCATCGGATGTTACTCTGTTGTTTCTGGTAATGTCAGGATTATGAAGAGTAGCGGCGCTAATTTTGTTTCCTGTGGTACTGAGCTGAGCGGCTCTGATGAAGATATTCCTATAACGACTTGCATCCGAACGGGGAAAAATTGAGGATCAAATAGTATGACCGCAAAAAATAATAATGTAAAATATTGTTGTGATAGAGATGGTTGATCAATGTTGCGAGGAATATTGCATAAAGGGGTGGGTTCTAAAATGGGAAAACCGAGAAAAGTATGGGGGCAAATGCAAATATTGTCATGGTATAGACTGCAAGTCGTAATACATGATGTGTGCATTAAATCTAGTGAGAGAATATAAAGACACCATTAACCGACCAATGTCCAAAGCATGAACCCATAATATAGGTGTTACGATTGGTACGCAATTTTATCATAGCCTCGCCCAGTTACACTGACAACCAATCATTAAACTTACGAACCGCCTCTTAGTCTTTTGGGGCGGTGCTTGGGATCATGCATATAAAAGGAAATATTTTCAGCTGGGAGTCACAGTAGTTATTTTCACCAGTGAATAAACATTCTCTCCGCCATGAATCAAGAACTTTACAGTTTACCAGATTTATATCAAGATGGTGACATTGTAGCGTTGTCCACAATAATCTTTTTAACGCCGCTGACCGGGATGGATTATTTCCAACGCAAACCGTTGATGATATTTGCAATGACGCTCCTTACGATCCGATGCAAGGGACTGCCGTAGAAGTGTAAGTGCATGTAATTTTATTTTTTGTAGGCAATTATTCGCAAATTTGTGCATGTCAGAAAGAGCACTGATCTGGATTATTTCATCATATATATGGAGGGTTGTAGTAATTCACCTCATCACATTAAAAATACTTCATTTAGGTAACCGCAATTATAGATTAGTTTGCAATTATGCTAAAATCCTGTTTTGATTCATTGAATTTTTTATAGCAATCTTTTGCTTGTTTTTTATATAAATTAAAATGTTATTCGGAATTATCTCTTAAAGGAACTTCTCCGAGCGGTTCAAAGATATCTTCACATTGTAATACTCTTACTATATGTATACTCTGTGTAAGTTTTTATAAAAAAAGATTCAGTATGAACTAATGAATTATTCTTTCTCCTTTAAGGTCCGATGAGGATTTGACACGTGTTATACAATCTTTTCGTTTTGAAGAATCTCATGTCATGGACCAGAATACGGAGGTAGAAGATTTACCAAGCAGTCAGTCCAACGATTGTCACATCATTAACGAAATAATGTAAGTTTTTTTTGTTTCGATCTTTTTTGGGGGGAAGAAGACAATGTATTTTCATCAATTTATTAAATGAAAGAAATCATGTTTTTTGTACAATAACCACCTTAAACTACAGAATATACAAACTAACATTATTGGTTACAAATATATACAACGAGTACGCACAATCGGAAAACGGCTTTTTATCTGTCTGCATACCATTTCATCGTTTCGTTGAGTGTGACACGGGTCGAATAATTTTTAAAAGTTTATAAATTCTTTACCACGTGACATATGCATGAGAAATGAAAGGCAGTACATTCCACACGTATTACTAAAATATCCTTGTAGCCTGAATGGGTTCCATACAACTTCGGTGATATGCAACTGAGCGAGAAATTTTACAATAACAGGGTCACTCGAGGGTTGAGTCCCGAGTGAATCAAAATAGTACAGGCGGTCCCTATTTTTAAAATAGATTGCAAACCAATGAATCCCTTCATTACCAATGACATCTGTGTTCACAATAAAACTACCTCAATCTCGCGTAGTTGACAAATTCAATGTTTCATTCTTCGCAAACACACCGATAAATTTGGAACGTATGATTCGCTCACTATTCATTACTCTCTGAAGTGTATTCGCATCCATTTTAAAAGTCAATGATAACGCCCCTAAACCTGTCTACTTCTATTAGGGCTTGTGACTCGAGATATACTAGTACACTAATAGGCGCGTCTATAGGTTTGGTGAATTACAACCTGACTGAGATGTTTCCACTCTGTTGTGGACTTAAATGTGTATTTACGCTAGCAGATAAGTCAGGTGTGATGTCAAACGGATAAAGGTTAAATTGATCAATGAATTCTTTCTGCGTTACCCCATTCCCGAGCTCATCACAATCACCTGCAATATGGGCCAGATTACTATATGCTCTCGCGCAAAAAGGTAACACAGTATCTGATGAATAGTCCGTATCCAATGTTCCTCCCAACGAAATGCCATTAACGTATAGAGGTATATTTTTAAGTCCGAAATTCTCGAATTTAAAGGCATTCTTTTTATATTTTCCATTCACCGAAGCATGGTTCTGCATTCCAATTAATATCCTTTAAGGAAGATTTCCCAGGGCGATGTTTTCTATCTGTTTCGATGCCAACCCTGCTGGCACCGTGTATAGTTTGATTTGTACTCTGTTAATAAGGTATTTTACTGAGGCGTTTAGTAAATTTTTCTCAATTTCTAGTTGTTTTGGTGAACTTAATTTCACTCGTCGTACGCGGAGGTATGTCTCCATAATGTGAACCAGATTTAAGCAGATCTCAGGATTCGTGCGGGTGAGCTTTATTTTCATATCCACCCCATTCATAAGCAACTTCTCCTGGAATGTGAAATCTGTATGCAGGCGTCCAAAACACTCGTATATCTTCTTTTTAGGATTTTTAAATTTGTCCTTTATACTACTTTCGTCTTTAGTTTGAGAATATCCCTCTGCACTTAAAAAGGTATCCTTCGCTTCTTTGGAAAAGTTGAAGACATTTTCCAGCTAGGCTCGTAGGTGATAGTACCCCGTGCCTGCCGATATGTTGACCTGATTTAAATATACGTCACACTGGTTGAATATGGAGTGCAGAAAGTTTGTTTCAGGGTATACAGCATATTTGTCATCGCAGTCCGTTCCATCAGAATGGGCTATACGTAGTTAGCGTACATGTGCACACAGCTTGGATCAAAAAAGTAAGGGTCTGAGCTGGGTATCACGAATTCTATAGGCACTCGGGGAACTAATTGTGTTTAAAGGGTTAATTGTAATAAAGTCACTGTGTCAATAGAAACTTGGTTGGGGCAGTCAAAAGGGACAGCTCCGATTTACAGCATTGTGAACTACAGGATGGATGAAGCGTGCCATGGCGAGTTAGAAATAGTGCTCCTCTCTCGACAAGTGGTAAACAAACTATGATTCATGAGATCAATGTCCTAGCTTATATCAGTCAAAAAATGGTCAACCATAGGTTTCATTCGCTTAGCATTCTTTTTTGATATCCTTTTACGTTTAATGCCACGTGACCCTTCTTCCGGCCAGTCCTCTTCTTCCCCCACCACGCATTTTTCTCTTTGCATCTTTGATGATTTCGTCCCGTGTACGTTTAAATGTTTTTTTAGAGCTTCTTTAGGTTTAGCCCCGCCAATATGTCTTCTGCAGTGTTAAGACCTGATTGTAGCGCTTTCCTTCCGAGGTATCTGGCACCCTCTTCAGCAAAGGAACAGCCGTACGTAGTATGGATGAAAAAATGGACCCAAGTCCACTACCACGCTGGTATCTCACCCTCGATAGACGGTGAAAGGCTTTCTGTCCATTATAACTCAGTGCGTCGAAAGTGTAGCTTCACTGTTAAGCTCCCGTTACCGAATGGGAAGTTTTTACCCTCAATCGTTCTTATATACAGTGCCCGCGAAAAGTATCCGATCACTCAAGAAAATACAATATTTTCCCTTAATATTCAGAGACACGTAATTCACTTTCTATTTGTTCTAGCGACATCTGGTAACTTTGAGGTTGCTCGCTGATATGAGAGCTATCCAACGCATTCTCAAATTAGTGTTCTGGTAGCCTTCGTTGCGGGTGGCTGTGTCTCAAATTTGTCAGATTTCACTGTTTGTGTAAATTTCTTGATATTTTTTTTTTTTTACAGAAAGTGGTGTAAATAAAATTTATATATAATGTGTGCTAAAAAACAACTTAAGAGTGATTGTCGAGGTGCTATTGTTGCTTTGCATGCATGTGGGAAATCACAGAGACAGATAGCTAAGGAATTAAACATATCCCAAAGTACCGTTAATTTATGGGTTTCACGGGCTAAGAACAATGGTGGCCTAACCACGCCAGTCCCTAAAAAACGATCTGGCAGACCGAGAAAAACAAATTCGCGAACAGACAAACTTATGAAACGTTTAGTATTGAAAAACCCAACAATAACTGCGAAAGAAATAAAATTTAATATGAATAATTTGTTATCTGGTGTTTCTGAACGAACTATCCAGGAGCGGCTCCAAAAAGAACTCGGATTACCATCTCGCCATGCTGCTAAGAAACCGTTCATTAATGAAAAAATGCGTAAAAAACGTGTCGCATTTTGTAAAAAATACATTCATTGGACTGTTGATGACTGGAAGAAGGTTTTATTTAGCGATGAGTCGACATTTTTGACATTCAGAAGTTGTCCAAAAAAGGTTCGCCGGCCTATTGGCTCAAATAGGATGGACCCTAAATACACCCTAAAGACAATGAAACACCCTCCAAGTGTGATGGTTTGGGGTTGTTTCGGTTACTATGGGCGTGGAAACTTATATTTTCTTCCGAAGAACACAACTATGAATGGTGCACGGTATTTAGCAATGCTACAGGATAAACTTCTAATGGCAATGGCAATCCAAAGGACAAAAACATACATGCATGATGGTGCACCATGTCAC
The DNA here is from genome assembly GCA_023014485.1 of Bathynomus jamesi. Classification (NCBI taxonomy): domain Eukaryota; kingdom Metazoa; phylum Arthropoda; class Malacostraca; order Isopoda; family Cirolanidae; genus Bathynomus; species Bathynomus jamesi. The sequence continues at coordinate 55,283 of JAJOZX010008539.1, forward strand.
AGGGCCAAAATAGTGACAAAATGGATTACTGACAATAAATTTGATATTTTGGATTGGCCTGGTAATAGTCCAGATCTCAATCCGATAGAAAATCTGTGGCTAATAATAAAAAATAAGGTTGAATGCCACGACACTGGCTCAGTCGAAAAATTACAAGAGGCCATCAAAAAGGTATGGTGCAAGGAAATATCAGTGGAAGTTTGTCAAAACTTGATTAAATCCATGCCAAAACGTCTAGAACAAGTCATCCAAACCAAAGGACAGATGACAAAATACTAATATAAGGTTAGTATACATTTAAACATTGTTTTTTATGTAAAAAATACAAATTTCAAGGGTGATCGGATACTTTTCGCGGGCACTGTATATTGAGATATTGGGTATTAGATTAGTTGCGACATTCACATAATGGGGCCTGTCATGTGTAATACTCAAACTCCTTCCTCTATGGTTGGGGATGTGGGCAATGCGCAGCAGGCGTGCCTGGGTATCCCCAACAAACTGGTGCTCCACTATATTGCTGTAAATATAGCACATGTCTGGGGGCTGAGAGCTTTCACCCAATTTCTCCATCTTCATTTGATATATCAGGCTGGACAAGTCATGTTGTACCTCATGAAATGTGTCTCTCTGGAAGGCTGATCGATATCGCCCCTAGGTCATAATTTTGAACACTCTTCGATCTTTAATATTTCTGTTAGCCTTTGAGTTTATGATTAGAGTATGTGCAGGGTTTCCTTTGTTTACGATTTCGTATACTAAATCAGTCGTAAGAATTGAGTTTTTTTAAACTTACGTTTAAGACTCTCACATCCTCAGCCGAACCATAACGGCCAGGACCTAGTTTTACTACTGTACTGCAATACCGTGCAACCTCAGTCCGGGCGATAAGTATAGTTTCATCCCGAGTTACCCCGGCATTTTCACACTCATCAATGTCTCTAAGAATCGTAAAAACGGTAACTTTATAATCTATATTTAAAAAGAGGGTGTCCAGCTGAATTTCACATATCCCCACCTCATACGAATCACGACCCAATTCAATGGGTCCATGGAGATCTGTTACAAAGTTGGCTAGTGCGTTGTTAGGGTGTACAAACAGGGACGAGGAGGACGGGAGTGTGACGTAGAAATGGTTAGGAGCCATGTTGCATACAATTTAAGCTTCATTATTGCATCAGCTTTTATATGTGTTGAAGCTTTCTGGGTACCCTAGCCATTTCACCAGGTACATTTTTCTCTTTCCTGAACCTTTGCTTCTTATAATTTTCTCAATTTTAAACACATTTTTCCTAAATTAAATGCCACTTTCTGCAGCTCCTCGCGGTAAAAGCCTCCTGTGATTTCTTCCCCATTCAAATCTTCAACGTAATACATCATTAGCTCACCCTTAGGTCTCATAGCCCTAACTTTAAAAATCTCACGTGTCCATCCTTGCTCAAATCCCTTCGCGAATTTATTTCCCGAACGCGACAGCCTTACATAATCATTGATTTTGAAACGCGCAGAGTGTGGTGGTGGTGATACATCTCTTCTCACCTCTGGGTGCATACCTCTTTCTAAAACTTCGTTAGGTGTTGTCCCAATCGTGCGATGGTGTGAGCGGTTGTAGGATGAGGCCAATGATTCCAGAATGTCTACAAATCTGTGTGTTTTTATGTGTGAAATAGCGGTGCATGCGTTCCTTTATGGTACATTGAACTCTTTCAGCTAAAGATGCCTTATGTATAGAATTGGTAGTGTAATAGCTGATATTAAACTCTGTCAACATGTTCTGAAAAGCACGGCCTATAAATTCCTTCCCCATATCCGTACAAAAATAGCCAGGAATCCTGTTTTCTTTTAATATCAGCGTTTTGGTGGCTTTATCAACTGTTTCAGGTGATTTATTTTTCAGAGGAATTAGCCACAGATATCTAGAGAATACATCTGTTGTGAATAGGATGTAGCGGTAACCATCGTTATACACAGAATATCTTTGCATGTCTGTTAAATCTGCTTGCCAAACAGAGTCAATCGAAGCAGCTGTTGTCTTGGCTGTTTTAAACCTTTTTCTCACAGGCTTATGAAGTGTATAAGCGTCCTGCTCCCGCAAAAATCTCTCAACATCTTTTTTTCCTACTACGTAAACACGTCTGTACAATCTATCTACGCCTCCATAGGAGGCTGGGTTAGAAATGTCATAATAACGTCTTCTTAATATGTTAGCCACTTGCGTATTTTAGAGGCATGTGGGTAGAGTTGACCGTTGTTTAAACTCTTCTTTCTCCTCTTCAAAGATGTTACCGCCGGGTGTGATGGCGTCTTCAATTGTGTCACGTGCGACGCATGTTCCAAGTCTTTTAACCTGTTTAGATTTCCTATCATTGCTTTGGGGACATTTATTTGTTGTAGTCTTGCTTTAATATGCTTCCATCCTGATGGTGAGGGCCTATCCCACTTTCTCACCAGATCATGGACAATGTCTTCGATATTCGATCCCTGTACCTTTGCTCCTTCCACAATGATCTCGCCTGTATCGGTCCATTGTATGGCGGGGTCCTCATTCAATAGATTATAAAGACTTAAACCTTTATTCCTCAATGTATGTGGGAGGGTGCTTTTTAATACATGCTCGATATGTTGTGTGGCCGACCCATTAATCTTTGGTTGGTCAGCTCTATCGTCGGACACAGGCCCTATGTCAGCATGTTCGTTCCCCGTGCTGTGCCTAATAACCACGGAAATCTCTGTCGGGTTCTTATAATTTTCGTACTCGTGAAGAAATTTCTGCAGAGCTTCTTGGTATAAGATTCTTTTCTCATCAGGTATTTTTTCACTGTTTAATAGGGCTAGCAATTCGCTTTCCGTTCTTTTAAGCCTGCTTTTACGGCGATCTAGATCCGTGCCTGGATTCTTTGAACTTTGCAGTGAAGCATACACCTCGTGTGGAATCACTACCACTTTCTTCATTATATTAATCTAGTCAGTAAAGGACCCAAAACTGAAAATAAGATGGGGAGGAATGACCCTCCTCTTTGTACAATAATTCGTTTTTTCTTCCCTACAGTTTGACTTTTACGAGCGACTGCACGTATTATGTTCTTGTAACGGCGTAGGCGAGCCTTCTGAGGTGGTTTCATTGATACATTGCAATTTATAACGTTAAGACAGATTTCACAGATGCATTTTAAAACGTCGGAATCGATATTTTTAATAAACATCTGCATTGCCCGGGACAGTCGATGATAGATTTTTATTAATTCATGGTATTTCTTTAGCCTCTTTGTCATTCTGGAATATACACCGTTTCAGGCTCGTTTGGAAATATATTCGTTCTTAGAAGCACCCTAAACGTGTTTCGCGGATGAAGGTCGCAAAGCAAATATCCGTAACTCGTGCTTGTAGCTTCCTTATAAACTTCCAAAAACTCCTTACGCTGATTCGGGAACATTTGATTGGCTAATACCCCAATTTGTGATATATCTCTACGTTGCGCGAATAAGACTAGATATTGTGTATTTAACGACACATCGCGCATGTATCTATTTTTGAAAAATAGATTCTGATTGATGAAGAAGACGCTTATGTTAAGATGGTGGGAGAATACTGTAAATGTCTCGGCAAACTCCAACATGAGATCGTCAATTACAATGACTGTATGTTCATTTCCCTTTAACGAATTACCATCATATACACCTTCGTGGAACAAAATATCATCTTGGTACTCGTTGAACACTGATTGCTACGTCGAATAGCACCATATAACTTTATGCACAAATTTCGAGAACATCTCTCCCTTTTCTTTAATGATTTTAAGCATAAACACAGTTTTACCCAGTGGCGTATCAAGGGAGGGGCGAGAGGGGCGACCGCCCCGAGCGGCACTTCCCGAGGGGCGGCAAATTACTGTCAGGCGGGCGCAGTATGCAAAATTTTGGGTTTTTATGTTTTAAAATGCAACCCTCCAAAATATTATATATCATCATTGTCGCGCGTTATTTGTGTACAAAATATCCAAGGTTTTGATGAAAAATCATCATTAAATGCTATATATGCCACCTCAATGCCACTATTTCCACAAATAGTTGCGTTAAATTTTCACATCGAAAAGGTTGCCAGCCCTATTTTTCAGACTTTCCCTATATTATTTAGGTTAGGCTTTGCATTCTTTGAGCTTTGATGATGTTAATAATTAATGGTCGTTTTATTTTGCAGATACCCTACTGAATTAGCAAACATGAGCAAACGACAGAGACTGAGTGGTGCTGCATACAAGAATCTTCGCGAAAAAAAAGAGGAGGAAGGCAAGCGTGCTGCTAAGCGATTTCATCAGTTAATGGGATTCTCAGACACACCTTCAGTGCCTTCTGGGAAGCAAGGAGATCAACCGCAATGTGATATATCTTTAGAGATAGATGTTCAAGCGGCAACTTCAAGTGAACCCCCAAATAATCAGGATCAACCCTCATCTACATCACAAAGTCACCCACCCACCCATCACCCACAGAGTCTGTTTAACGATTCTGGCAACTGGCCCGTTCCAATGACGGACAATTTGAGAATCGAACTCATTAAACGTGGACCATCACATTTGAAAAACATGAATGGACCCTTTCCAGCTGATTCAAACAATAGGTCAATGTCAAAAGTTTGGTATTTCAAAACTTTGGAAAATGACGAAAAAATTGAAAGGTCATGGCTAATCTTCTCACCTTCAAAATGTAGCTTGCATTGTTTTTGCTGTCGTCTCTTCAACAACATCTCCAGTGCATTTGGAAAAGAAGAAGGATTTTTTGTCTGGAGGAAACTGAATCCAAGAGTACCTGAACATGAAAACAGTCCATATCATACCCGATGCTTTGAACAATGGAAAGAGTTGTCTATGCGCCTTCAGTTGAATGCTACAATAGATAATGCACATCAGTTGCAAATAAAACATGCTACTGCTGAGTGGAAAGAAATACTGAGACGAATTTATGACTGCATCATGTTCTTGGCAAAACAAGATCTTGCATTCCGAGGGCACCGAGAGAACTTAAATGAAGAAGCTGGGCTAGCTGGCAATTCTGGAAACTTTTTTGAGTTAATAAAACTAATGGGCAAATATGACCCAGTAATTAGGGAACATCTTACAAAAATACGAATGACTGACAAGATATCCACTACGTATTTGTCACCTAACATTCAAAATGAGTTCATCACACTAATCGGCTGTAATGTTCGAAAATGTATAATTGATAATGTGTCTAGTGCAAAGTACTTTGCAATAATTTTCGATAGTACACCAGATATATCGCATATTGATCAGATGTCTCAGGTAATTCGCTATGTGTCGATTAAAGATGGTAATGTAGAGGTGAAGGAATCCTTCGTTGATTTTATTAAATTAGAGGGGAAGACTGCTGAGGCAGTTACTGATCTCATTGTCACTAAGCTCCGTGAGGATGGGCTGGATATCCAGAATTGTTATGGTCAAGGGTATGACAATGCTGCTACGATGGCAGGTATTCATCTTGGAGTTCAACGCAGAATTCTTGATGTTAGCAAACACGCTGTTTTCATTCCTTGCAATAACCACTCGCTGAACTTGGCTGGAGTTCATGCCGCGGGACTGAGTCCTAATGCTGTAACTTTCTTTGGAACAATTGAACGAATTTTCGTCTACTTTTCTTCCTCTACTCATCGTTGGGATGTCTTAACGAAACATTCCAAAATCACTGTCAAGCGAGTCTCTGATACGCGGTGGAGTGCTAAGTATGATGCTGTTTCTAGTCTTAAGAAGAACTTGATTCACGTTGTTAGTGCCTTGGAAGAACTGAATGAAGGGGTCTCCGAAAATCTGGACACAAAGGGCGATGCTGAAGCTCTGTTGACCTCCATCATGTCATACATATTCATTGTGTACTTATTTTTCTGGGATCCAGTGCTGAAAGAAATCAATGATGCTCAGCTATATTTTCAAAGAAAGGGACTTGCTTTGGACCAGTGTGCATTAAAAATGAACTCTATCCGTGTTTTTAACTAATGAACGAGAGGCAGTAGTATCAAACGCTGCAGATGCCGCCGAAGAGTTCTGTAATGAAATGGATATCAGTATAGACCGCAGAGTCAGGAGACGGAGAAGAATGCCTGGAGAGCAAGCTCGTGATGCTGGATTGACCGTGCAAGAGGATGTACGCAGAGAATTTTTTGAAATCATGGATCGTTTATTAGCAGAAATTGAAAAACGCACAGTTTGTCTTAAAAACATGAATGATCGCTTTGAATTTCTGTCTCCTTCGTACCTTTTGAATCAGTCCAAAGATGAAGAAATTAATACCAAGGTCAATAATTTTTGTTCCATCTACAATGACATTAATCCAGGAAGTCTACTGGAAGAAATAAAGCGTTTGCGCAGACATTTGCTCAGTTTCGAAAGCATAAGCGTCGACGATGATCCAAAGAACTGGGATATGTTAAAACTACTTCAGTGGATCGTTAAATGGGATCTAGTGGAATCTTTGCCTCATATAACAATTGCCCTCCGGATCTGTCTAACTACATGCATGTCCGTGGCAAGTTGCGAACGAAGTTTCTCGAAACTGAAACTTATAAAAACTGACCTCAGGTCAACTATAAGTCAATCTAGACTGAGCAATTTGGCGATTATTTCAATTGAACGCGAAGTTGCAGAGACAATGGACATAGAAAAAATCATTCATGAATTTTCTGTTATGAAAGTCCGAAAATTTAACTAGGCATTATACATTATATAGTTATTGTTAAAATTATGTAGTGTATTATGTACGGTACATTATGTAGTATTGTTAAAATTGAAGTTGCTTTATTTAAGTTTTTCTTCCAATAAAAGTTTTGTTTAGAAGTGTATTTTTGTAAAGGAATTGTTTTTAAAATTGAAAATTGTTGCAGGGGGGGGGGGCGTTGGCATTTTCGCCCCGAGCGGCAAAAAGTATTGGTACGCCTCTGGTTTTACCACATCCTGTAGGGCCAGATATAATACATGTGGATGGGCTCGTGAACCTGAATTTTTCTACAGAATCCATTTCTAACATGTCACCCTCCTAAGTGGACCATTTACAAAATATTACAAATTTTGAGTGCTGCTCCTTATATTCGACAGTCTTGTTTTTCTCTTCTCCACAGAACCGTGAATGAAGATGAGGTACAGCACCCCATCATCGACATTACAGATGACCCCGACAACTTTGGATACCATAATCTTTGATGTCTATTGTTAACTTATTTATTACACGTATTTGTAAATATATATACACCTTGAATATTTCGTTTATTAAATAAATCGTGTCTCAATTAGCGTTTCAATTTCTCCATTGTGTGTGTGTGTGTGTGTGTGTGTGTGTGTGTGTGTGTGTGTGTATGCACAGTAGAAAATTCTTAGCTCTGCCCAGCGTGTGTACTGTGTACAGGAGAAAGTTCTAAGCTCCGCCCACCTGTATGAGTGATCACGAGACTCCTGCTACTACCTGGGCTTCCCTGCGTGCTCAGTTGATCGCAGTAAGCCCTGGACCTCAGACGTGTATTCTCCCGCGTAGACAGAAAATAGTAATGGCTACCTTTAATATTGCGTGTTCGACGTTTATGAAGTGGTATTCTGCAAAGTTTCAAGATGTGGTGGATACTGAAAAACTCCCTATTCCACCCTCCTTTGATACTTTTAAGGCTACATTGAATCGTGCTCGTTCTCTCTCCCCATCTTGTGCGGGCGCTCTTCTACACACGCGTCGTTCTTTACATTAATTATACTGTGTGTTGTTTTCAGTTAAAATGTATATATGCACGGCATGAGAAGGTGCCCCCTCAGGGCATTCGATTCCGCTCGTATGTAGGAGAATTACGAATTGTGACTGATTGGGGAACTTGGTGCAGTGGTTAGCATATCCGACCAGCAATTGGATGATCCCGCGTTCGATTCCTGGGAGGTGCCTCATTTTTCATTTGCGCGTTCTCTCTCCCCATCTTTTGCGGACGCTCTTCTACACACGCGTCGTTCTTTACATTAATTATACTGTGTTGTTTGCAGTTAAAAAAAGAATATATATATATATATATATATTGTATTCTCCTCTCTTCCGAGTCCAATTTATTTTACTTCATTAAAACCATACAAAGCCCGAAGCTATAACAACTTGAAATCGCTTTACAACCGCTTCTCTATGCAGACAAGAAATTATTTAATTTTTCATAATTAACCATGCGCAGGGCAAAATTAAGGATTGCGAATATTTTCAAGACCATACATCCTGCATTTAGTAATTTTCGTGACTATATATATATATATATATATATATATATATATATATATCATTTAGTACGCTCTAAGGAATTCTCGTAGTAATAATCTAAGTGTTTTACATTGCTCTCTATGCGTTTATCTTCTATTCTTAAATTCTTTCTTACGATCAATTATGTGTAAATGTATGATTACAGCATTCCACCCCTGTGTTCGATTAAGTGCTCTTATTTCCCATATATATATATATATATATATATATATATATATATATATATATATATTATAATTGATATACTTTAAAGATTTAATGACGTCACTTTGAATAAGTCCTTGACTGTACTTTGTAAACGTTCCTAAGGAAATATTATACTTTTAACGATTTAATGACGTCACTTTGAATAAGCATATAGTCTACAAAATGACTTGGAGCCCTTTTCCGCTGCAAGTCAAGAGAAAAAACATTCGAGGTGTTTAGAACAGAAGTATTTCATTTATAAACTGTATATCGATTAACTGTTATCACACAAGATGTATAAGCTTCTAATTTATCCACTTTTAAAATTCGATGAACCACGTCTAATGATAAGACAAATTATTAAATTTTCTCTTCTCTGATGCACGGAAAGGATCTGAAAACTATATAATTTATATTTTCTTCGTCTGTGTGTTTCTAATTTCTCTTTCTCTTTATTTTACTAACTATTATTTTACTATGTATTGTTTATGATAGCATGTCTCATATTCCGTTTGCTGTAAGTCAATGGACCGTGAGTAATATTTTATTCTGCTTTTTATATATAAGTACCGTAATAAGGAGTATAAAGAAATTTTATGTATGTTAATGTAATAGAAATGATTATTTCATAATGGTAATGTTAAGATCTTGCTTATTCCAATTATTGTATAACTGAATTATTTAAACTAGACAAACCTACTAATTGTTTATTTCATGATGGTATACGCTAAAATTTTGCTTGTTCCAATTATTGTATAAATGAATGATTTAAATTAGATGTTAACTGTTATAAATAACTTTTGATCAAAGATGCTACAATATGTTAATAGCATGTCGGCCTTAGAGCCAAATATGGAGTTGTTTTGTAAGAAAAAATAATTTTAACAAATTTCTCTTCAAATTTGAACTAAGATAATTTGTATTTATAAATTGATTTCCCTTAGGAGAATTAATGTACTATAGAACTATATACTGTATAGCGATGTAAACCCAAGACTTCTTAATGCGAACAGTTTAGTTTTTTTTTTAAAGGTAGGACGGCTGTTGTATTCTCCTCTCTTCTAATTCCAATTTACTGTATTTTATTTCATTAAAACCATACAAAACCCGAAGCTATAACAACTTGAAATCGCTTCACGATCGCTTCCCTATGCAGACAATAAATTATTTAATTTTTCATAATTAACGTACTTCGTGGCTCTCCCGGACACGCCATGCAAAATTAAGGGTTGCGAATATTTTCATGACCATACTTCCTGCATTTAGTAATTCTCATGACTATATATCACGCATTTGGTATTTCCTTTCAACCGGAAATTCACTCGCGAGTTGACGCAAAGTCACCTCGTGCTGGTGACGTCATACGTATTCACTCGTCTCACGCTCTTTGTACGAATGACGTACGTTCCGGTTCTTCTCATATATATAAGGAAGCGCTTCACACCCTTAGCCAGGAATGGGCAGTGTCCAATATGTTCCTTTAGTTGATCCAAAGAAGGTTTTCCTGCCACATCTCCACATTAAGCTCGGCTAAATGAAAAATTTTGTGAAAGCGATGGGTAAGGCGAATTCGAGAGGGTTTCGATGCCTTGTTGAGAAATTTGCAAACATCAGTGCCGCGAAACTGAAGGAGGGAATCTTTCTGGGGCCTCAAATCAGGGAGGTTCTGCAGGATGAAGGCTTTGAAGAAAGCCTCAATGCCTTAGAACTAAAAAGCATGGCAGGCTTTCAAATGGATTTGTGGAAACCTTTTGAGTAACCACAAGTCTTCCGCATACAAAAATTGAGTTCAGGAACTGCTCGATGTATATTAATAAATGGGCTGTCGCATGTCCTTGAAAATACATTTCTTACATTCATATCTAGATTTCTTTCCCGAAAACCTTGGTGCGGTGAGTAACGAACAGGGGGAACGCTTCCATCAAGACATCCAGTCAATGGAAAATCGCTACCAAGGTTTTCGGAACGAAACTATGCTGGATGTTGTACCGCGACGATCCGGACAAGGTTTACAAAAGAAAATCGTACTCGCAACGTTTTTAGGTTGGTGTACATTTCTTTTTATGAATAAAGTTGCACTTTTACGATAAATTGTGCTGAAATTAACATCAGTCTTATTTCGATAACTAGATGTGCTAGGGGAAAACCGAAAACAGATTTGGAATCAGCGTACTAAACTGGTCAAGAAAAGTGTGTATACAACTCTGATGAGAGAAAAAAGTTCAATTTTGTCGACCAGTGTTATCATTAATAAATGAAAGGAAAAGAGTGGGTAACAGGACAGAACCCTGAGGAACACCACTGTTGATAGCTTTAGGAGAAGAACAGTAGTCAATTAGGGTGTTCTAAAAAAATTAAAATAAAAAATATATTTCTCCTGATAGTTGCTCTTATTTTGAAATCATTACTGATGTTGGAAATAAAACACTGGATTGATTTGTGCATATTTGGAGGTGGCGCAATTCGAAGCGTTAGTATCATTATACAGTTCGGGGTGGCAAATTTCTTCAAACTTGTGGAACCCTTAAATATTAATGGATTTAGCTCAAAATCCGGTCTGAGGTCTTTTTCCATATAAGAAATGAGAAAATGCATGGGGAGCTCTTATTTGTGCATTTTCTCATTCCTTATATGGAAAAAGACCTCATACCGGATATTGAGATAAATCTATTCATATTTGAAGGTTCCGCAACTTTGAAGAAATTTGCCACCCCAAACTGTATATGTATAATGATACTAACGCTTCGAGTTGCGCCACCTCTAAATATGCACGAGTCCAACCAGTTTTTTATTTCTAACAACATCATTATTGATTGTGGAATATGGGCAAGTGTCAGGAGAAATATATTTTTCACTTTCATTTTTTGGACCACTCTAGCTTGTCATCTACAACCGCAGCCATAGATCGACCAGAAAGGAAATTAGAGATGAAAGCACAGATAGAAGGATAGAAGCCGAAGGAGGGAAGTTTCAAAATTAAAGATTTGTGCCAGACTCTATCAAAAGCTTTTGATATGCATAGCGCAATAGCAAAGGTTTCACCGATATCCCGAAAGGATGATGACAAAGTGTCAGAGAAATATGCAAGATGATTGCCAGTAGAGCGTCCCTTGTAGAATCCATACTGACGACGGTCTGAAAGAAGATTGTGAGAAAAAAAGTGTTAAGGAGTCTTCCGATTAAGGATAGATTCAAAAACTTTAGAAAGGCAAGAAATCAAAGCAATTGGACGATAGTTGGAGGCAGAAGCGTCATGCAACAAATATTTTTTGGAGGGGAGCACTGTCAGAGAAATAATTCTTAATCAGTTACAAGAAATCAGTAATTCAGTGTTTAACTATATTTTAAAGATGAGAAAAGTGAACAGTATATATAGGGTTAATTTATTTGAATTCTCTTATCTTTACTAAATATTATTTTGTAAATTTAAATTTATTCCAGTAAATTCGAAGGGGCGGGTTATATCCCACCTAACGTCTATGGGCATGACACCTCTGGTTGGAGGGTTGAAAGCGGTGACCTCTCTTTAGGACAGGCTGAATGAAAGCGAACTTCCAGCAGGAAAGAACAGTACCAGATGAAACACAGAGACGAAAGAGTTTGCTTAGGCAGGGTGTCGACACCGAAGCACAGTTCTTCAGAACAACAGGAGGAACGCCATCGGGACCTTACACCTTCCTAGAGTTGAGCCCAGATCGGAGAGAAATAACATCTTTGGAAGGGATTCTAATTTCAGACAAAGTCGAAGGGAGGAGGAGATGGAGGAACAGCACCGGGAATCGTTCATGGTGGAGTTGAAGACAAACATTTTAGCGAAGTGTTCAGTTTTGTCAGGAGAACAGACGGCAACTGAGCCGTCGGAATGGAAAAGGGAGTGAAAGAAGAAATAAAGTTCTTGGAGAGTTTCTGAGCTACATACCCGAAAGAGCGAGAAGAATTAGAATTGGATAGGTTTACACATTTTTGTAAGATGAAGAAATTTTTGGCGAGTCGAAGAACAGATTTTGAAATATAAGCTGAGTAGGAGTCAGGAGTTAGATAGCATCGGTACTTTCTGAAGCCTCCTCTCTGTTGCGAATAGCATTAGAACAAATAAAGTTAAACCAAGTTTTTCTTTGTATTTGTAGTAGGAATAGAATATGGAATGTATGCCGCCATGCCCGAGAGAATCACCTCCGTGATGCGCTCAGCACACTCGCAAGGGCCCTGGTCATGGAAGCAGTAATCATTTCATTGGAAATCAGAGAAGTGCTGACCAAGAGCTTCCCAGTGAGCAGCGCCAAAGTACCAAAGGCGCCTCCTCTTGGGAGGATCTAAAGGCCGAATTCGAGTGATAGGACAGGAAACAGATATAAGATTGTGATCGGAGGAGCCCAACGGAGAAAAAAGTTAGACGGAGTAAGAAGAAGGATGAGAGGTAAGAAATAAATCCAGAATGTTGGGCCTATCTCCAAGGCGATCGGGATACGAGTAGGGTGCTGTACAATCTGCTCTATGCCATTTAGGATAGAAAAGTTGTAAGCTAGTTCGCCGGAGATGTTAGTAAAATGAGAGGAAAGTCAAAGGTGGTAGTGAACATTGAAATCTCCTAAAATGCATCTACAGTATGTCAGGTATCGCTTTGTCACTTTTTGGGGCACTGAAGACCGATTTATACTGTGCTCTCAATGTTTCAGATATTTCTTTTAGATCGTCTGTTAGTTCATTATTTCCTTTCCTTAAGGGCCCGATGGTAGCGCACGTTTTTGTTTTCCTTTTCGCATAGCTATAGAAGTATTTTGGATTTTTCTTTATTGCTTCTCCCGCCTTTTCCTCTTCCCTGTCTATATGGCCGTTAATCAGGGTTTGTATTTCTCTATCGATACTCTGCAGTTTTTCTTGTATTGCTTTCCTGGCATTGTTGTTTCCGCAATTAGCTAACTTCGCCGCTACTCTCTTTTGTGGAATATTCTTCTCTTTTGCCTCTGTAGCCAGTTCCTCTCTTCCTTTTGGCTGTGCTTTCGGAGCATGTTTTTTTATAATTTTCAGCGTCTTTTCTTCCAAGGTTGTTAGCATTTCCTCCGTTGTTTTATTCTCTAAGACTGTTCTTCACTCTATTTGGCCATGTGTGATCTGATTTCTTCCCAATTTATGGTCTTGGAGTTTGAGTTAAAGGCCCCAAATTTGCTTCTTCCTTCCGTATGTGTGTTGTCTTTCAACGTTGATAATAGTTGGGGTTATTTTTATATCAGCAATCAAGTTCGTGTTATTTGTGAATACCAGATCTAGGCAGTTATTTTTCCTGGTATTTTCTGTTATCTCCTCGTTTGTGAGAGCCATCAGCATTTTTGCTTGCTCCTGGTCCTCTCTTGTGCCCCCCTTATCTTGCTGTATACTGTAAATATATTTCTACTCACCTTTTTGTATTTTACTGTATAAATGGGAAATTAAAATTGCCGCCGAGTATTATATTCGGGGATGGAGAGTTTACGGACTTTATTAGGGTTCTGATATCACCAATGGCATCCGAAAATTTTTCATTCGGAGAGTTTGGAGGTCTGTAGATGACTATCAGTTACCATGTTTAGTTTCTCTATTTTCACTGCAAGAGTTTCCACAAAGCTGTTGGATTTACTTATTACCGTCTCTGTCATATGCCTCTCATGTACGTAAATAGCACAGCCACCATTTACGTCTCGCTGTTTTATCCGCTCTTACTGTAGTAAGTTGAATCCATCGATATACAGTTCTTTCTTATCGATAGTGTTCGCAATTATCGCAGTTTCCTTGGCAATCTTTAAGATGTGTGTGGCATACAATGTCCGCCCTTTTTTCGTCTATAAAACGTTTCAGGTATGAAACCTTGTTTAGTGAGTTGTTCGGTTTTATTCCTTGAATATTTGCCAGGACAATGTTTATGTTCTTTGTTTGGCATTGCCCCGTGAGCATTTTAAGTTCGTTGTCCTTTAGTTTCGTGTGTTTTGTAGCCTTGTGGTCATCCGAGATGAATCCGTTCCCGCCTACCTGTTCTGGTAGCTTCTTGCCACGAAGCGGTCCGGTTCGAGGGTTCTCAGCCGTGTCAGCTGCGTGTGCTGTATAAAACATAGCAGCCATATTGTGTCCGAGATGTTGAAAAAATTTTGTCTGCTATTTGTGTTTAAAGAGTTTTGTTTGCTATTTGTGTACATATTTTTTTTCTCACATTCCTCCTGTTTTCATCTGAAACTTGTCCTTTGTCCTTTCAACTTGTCGGGTGAAGATGGTATTAGCATTTTCTCCCGTACGGGCAGGTTCCATATGTCGTGTTGGTTTTGCAAATTTGCACTTTCCACCGAATTTGCAGTGACCATTATCGCCATAAAAGAGTGTACTGTAACAAAATATCTTGGTGTAATGCTACAGTAGATAAGAATTTGCAATGGAGTGATCATGTAAATTATATCGCGAAAAAGATTTCAAGGAGCGTTGCTATAATGTTTAAACTTAGAACTGTAGTCCCTAAACAAGTTTTATTGACTCTTTATCATACTCTTGTTCTTCCTTATATAACATACTGCACCCTTGTTTGGGGAAACTCCGCTAACAACGCATTAAATGATATCTTTGTCATCCAAAAACGAGCAATAAGGTTATTATCTGATGCTGATTTCCTTGATCACTCTAGTGCATTATTTAAAGAGCTAAACCTACTAAAGTTCAACGATATAACCAAACTGGCACATTTTATTTTTATTTACGAGTGTAAGAACAAAATCATTAATTTGCAATGGGTAAATAGATATTTTGTAACTCATCAAGAAATCCACTCGTATCAGACCAGAAATAGATCAAAGCTTGTTATACCTCAATTTAGATTGTCTTCATCTCAAAAATTACCCATTTTCATTGGATTGAAACTATGGAATGACTTGCATGCCGAAATAAAAAATATTGCGAATGTAAATTTGTTTAAAACCAAGTTGAAATCGCGATTAATAATGGCATACTAACAAAAATCTAGGATTAATGTCCACTAATATTGTTTAATAGTGTCCATTAATATTGTTTAATATTGTAATACATGTTTTAACTATTAATAATACTTATTTACTTATTTATTTATTTATTATTTTAATTTATAACAACTAGCTGCTTATTTTTAATAAGAGCACAGTAAAGCCTAAAGCTTAAGGGCCAAATTAAATATGATAAAATAAATAGTCGAGCTTCACAATTATTCATGTCATTGTAAATTGAAAAAACTTATTTATTTTATTATTATTAATAAAGGTTATTCTATCTATCTATCTAGCTATCTATAGAGTTCTTCGTCGCTCCATCTCAGGCATTGAAATTCGACTAAGGACTGGCAAAGATCGCAGTAGATTGTCATTGATTCATCTGTTTCTTTTTTACAGTATCCACAGGGTTGTATGAATGTATTTGACACTGCCATGTTTCTAATGGTATGTAAATGATTGTGCACGAAATATTAACTCAAAAAGGTAATTAATTAAGTGAGGTACTTGATTTGCCTTTACAAAGGGAAAGGTTTTTTCCGTTACTCCGGGGGGTGGGGGATGGGGGATGTGGCATGCTGTAGATTTTCACTGATTTGTTCCCGGACGTGTACCGCGGGGGATAACAGGGATTGGGTGTATCATGCTCAGGTCGAATATTGAAAAACTTTGAATTTCAAGATTGGCAGTATGTATTCTTCTGTAAAATTGAATTTTAAGAGGGGTTCTTCTTCTGCAACTTTTGCGAAAAATCGCATTTAAGTGTTCAAAATCGCACTTTTTTGTCGAAAAATGGGATTTTTGGCCAATTTCAAAGACTTGGTAGCCTCAAATGACCTCCATAGGTTCCATATTGTTCACATACACCCTTAAGCATTTCTAGGGGTAGGCTTGGATCCATTTAAGATCAGCCAAAGTGGTTCATAACCCCTAAAATAACCAAAATCACCCAAAATGGCCCAAAACTAAGGAATTGTATGATTTTTAGTCTCCTATGCACCACATTTCGCGGCTGTTCTCTTCATCAGGTAGAATCATTTTGTTCTTCTTTCTTGGTCTTGCATTTTCTTTTTTTTAGAAACGCCTCCACCAATTTTTATTTATTTTCTTTTCGGCATCACTGAGTGTGATGGCAGCTGCCCCCACCTTTCCGCAAGCTGCTGTGACGTTCAACCTTTTTTTTGCAATTGCAATTCTTCTTCAATATTTGTATAAGTCCCTCCTCCACCTCCAGCTTGTAATAATATACTGATCAACTGAATGTTTTGAGATTTTTTCTTCTGAAAGCATCTTGATTTGTCTAGCAGGTTTTGTAGAGATCTAAAACATGTTCATAATGTCTTGCTTTGACTTGAAAACTGGCAACAATTCTCTGTGATCGATCCTAGCACGAACAAAACCATCTCTTCTCTCTTGCCCATACACCGCATGAGATGCAGCTGAAACTTCCTGGACTGCTCTTTCACAGCTTTGAGTGTGAACTGAGAAGTGCTCAACTTCAAGTGGAGACCTGAGAAGCTCCTCAACTTCCCCTCTTGGCATCTTACAAGTGAAGAACGGCTCAAAGAGTTTCTCCTTATCCCAATTAATTAGAGTAATTGGAGAAGTAGCATCAAAATTCAGTTTAGGGTTTCTATGAGTTCTCAGACTCATGTCTCCATACTCAGACTTACCTCCGATCTTCTTGATCATCTCAACCCCTCATGCCCTCCTCCTCCTCCTCACTGCAGAGGAGAGAGGCAATGAGGTTCTCACTGTGAGCATAATATGCTCCACGAACTATCACATGAGTGATTATGTTCCTGACTTCAGAGGTCTGGCTTCTCAGCAATCCCAGAGCGGTCACAATATGGTGAGGTTCATACCTCATGTGGTGCTTCACCTTGATCTCAAAATACATCTTGAAGTAGAAGTCCAGGCAGAACTTCAGTAGCACCTCCAGCTTCTTCAACACCTCCCCCTTCAGACCATGTTGCCTCATCCACAGCATCAACAGAGCCTCACCTGTAATCAGCCAGCGTGACTGATTCAGTGGGCCACACTTCAGACCAGCAACTTCCTTGCTCAAATCTCCTGTCTTGAGAGCGTTGATCAGTAGGTGGCAGTTTTTCTGGTCAGTGCTAAGGTTCTGTACAATGTCTTCTGGCAGTTCAATTATATCTTCTTCTCCTGGCAGAGCCTTGAAGCTAAAGTTGACAGGTATATCATTGATCTTCTCCAAACGTTTTCCTATTGGGCCACTGAACCCAGACTTGTGCGTGTAGGGACCATCAAGCTTGATGATCATGTGCCTGAGGCTGAGTTCATTAATATGCAACTGGCATATCAGCCAGTGACACTTGTGACCTAGCAGTCTCTCCAAGTGAGTGATGGCTCCTCCATCAGGTCCTGTGTTTGTGTTGGTGGAGTCACCACCAAGGACCACAATAGTATCTTTAGCACCATGAACACTAATCCACTCAAACAGAGCCTGAGCTATCTTCAGTGCAGGTTTCTCATTTCCTTCAGGTTCTTCTGGTGTACAATGGAAGAGATACTTCCCCTCAGGTTCCCAGGTAACACTATAGTGCTCTTCAATTGTAATATCAGGATGGAAGCAGCCAGTTTCTTCATTGTACCTCATGATCTTTGTCTTCTTATCTTGTTTTCCATCAAAGAAAATTCCCTTGATCTCCTCTCCCTCTGTCCTTTTCTTCAGGGCCTCCACCGAGGCACCTATTACAGACTCCTTGCCCCTCCACATCTTCATCCTGTCAACAGCTAGATATGCCTTATCAGAGATAGATGGCCAGCTTTGATGAGATCTTGCAAGAAACCAGTTGCAATGGCTGCTGCAGGAGTGTTTGCCAGCTTGAACCTGACTGCAGCCGCAGCAGTGCTTGAGATATCCATGTAGTTCCTCCTGGCAGAGGTGGAGACTTTGCCAGTGTTAACACTGGAGCTTGTGCCTAGTGCAGTACTGGAAAAATCTGTGTCAGCAGTAGGAGCTGCTCTGCCTGGAGACTCTTGCAAGGAAGTCACCTCATCTTCATCATCATCACCATCATCAACTCTAAGCAGTAGCTCCTTTTCTTCTTCCTCTTTTCTGTTTCTCTTCTCAGCTGCCTTCTGTTCTTCCTCCTTCCTCTTAGCAGCCTTCACCAGCTTCACTGTTTCCTTCACATCAACAGATGCCATCCGGAAGCCAGAAACTTCTGAGGTTTTGATCCTCTGGTAATGGAGCCACTCTAGCTCTAGCTTTGGAATCTTCTGAGGCAGAGGACAGTCACAGTTGACATGAACTCTAGTAGCACAGCCAGAGCAGCCAGATGCTTCAGTTCCACAGAGAGTGATATCATGTCTGCAGGTTGTTATGTCAAACAGTGTATCAAGTTCAGGTATGCTCTTCTCTCTCTTTGCAGCCTTCACTCTGCCATTCACTAGGTCAGTCATTTCATTCCACCTGACAAGAATCTTCCTGGCAATGGATCTCTCTTGAATGATCACAGGAGGAGTGAACTTGGCATTGCTTTTGCGCCACTGTGCCAGTACCATTGATGCTAAGTCCTTAGCCAAATCTTGCAGAGGGTACTGAGCTCTCTTCATATCATCCAGAAGCAGCTTCTCTTCCTGGAGGAGGATTCCTCTCTGAAACACAGCTCTCCAGGTTGGAACTTCTGTGGGAAATAACTGCTTGCCTGGACCCACCAGATCACTCAGCTTTGAACCAGAACTTTTTCTGGTCTTTCGTCCTTGCTTAGCCATAGTGGCTACACAATCTTCACCAAGCTTTGTATCTGAAACATAGAAAATTATCACAGTGAAACTCTAGTAGCCTGTAACAGCTGTTACAATGGTTTTGTTTGGTAAGAAACCGGTCTGTTACATTTGTATTACAGTGTATGTCCTGCACAGCTGTTCTGTACATAACCAGAAAACGAAAAAGTGGAAATTTGAACATTTAAACGTGATTTTTAGCAAATGTTCAAGAAAACAAACCCCCTCCAAAAAATTTAATTTTACATAAGAATACATACTGCCAATCTTGAAATTCGCGCTTCAATGAGCATGATACACCCGACTGAGGGATATTGTCTTTCGATGGGCAGTTAGATTTCCTCAGAGAGAAAACACTCGCGAAAAAAAACGCTGTATAGATTAAGTTGCTTTGATTTTATTTGTTTTATTTCAACATACACCGCTATTTCACTACATAAAGAGACATACGACTGTGTACACTGAATATTCACTCAAAAAGGGATTACTTAAAAGGGATTAACTGCTTGATTTTTATTGTAATATCACTTTTATTCGGACTTCAAACGAAACAATTGTAACCGTCACACTGGACAGAAAAACGTGTGTGTATATATATATATATATATATATATATGCCAGGTGTGTATACACATATATATATATATATGAATTGTATGTGTATATATATGTGGGTGTGTATGCATATACGTTTGTATAGAAAAAAGTAAAACCTTTATTAAGACGAGTATGCGGGCCGGGACTAGACCTTTCAAATGTGGAGTGAGTAACCTAACCTAACAAGGGTAATAAAACACGAGAAGGAAAGAGAGAGATAGAAGATGTTCTCGCTGGCATAACGCTTCGCATAATGGTGTCTTTACAAACGTTACTGGGCGGATTTAGCATCACAGCCATTTGGCTTAAAAGACAGCCAATCGTACGGCGTAAACGGCTCACAGTCAGTTTCTTTAGAGGGACAGAGAATACAGACAGACGATACACACACATACACAATCTTACACATATATACAATCTTTAGGAGCACGTCTTAGAAGGCGTAAGGCGTAAACGGCTCACAGTCAGTTTCTTTAGAGGGACACAGCCAGGAGCTGGTACAGCCAGTCGTATATGGCTTAATCGTACACAGTTATTTCCTTGTACGTACGTATAAAGGAGAATTAAAACGCACATCGCCCTGCCTCACAAAATAGCAACACACACACACACACACACACACACACACACATCGTATATGACTTAATCGTACACAGTTATTTATGCTTCTCATGCATAAACCACCAACCATCGGCAGTATTACACCACTACCACCACCACCAACTGATTGAGTTGTTTTGTTCCATTTCTAAAGCAAATTTAATGGAGGGGACTTGATTATTTAACTGATTTTATTTAATTCTCGGGAGAGAAAGTCAAGCATATCGTCAATCGGCACTTCTGTAAACAACGAACAAAAATACCAATTGACAATATGCTTGACTTTCTCTCCCAAGAATTACATAAGTATGACCTGCCACTACCTGCACACATCATTTTGGAACTCATTAAACTTTGCATCAAAGACTGTAAATTCACTTTCAATAGCAAATTTTATCAACAGGTTTTTGGGATGGCCATGGGTAATCCCTTGTCCGCCCTCCGCTCCAATATATTTATATGGAGTTTTTCGAAATCACTTACATTCCGAGAATCCCTGGGGTTGGCATCCTATGGTTGCGGTACGTCGACGATATTTTGTATATCTGGCCCATGAAGCGTGACCTGGATGATTTCCTCCTTCAGTTAAATAATCAAGTCCCCTCTATTAAGTTTACTTTAGAAGTGGAACAAAACAACTCAATCCCGTTTTTTGACGTGCGTGTACATAGGGAAAGCCCAGGTTTTAAGTTTAGTATTTATCGGAAAAAAAAACAACAATTTGTTCTACGTACACTTTTACTCCGGACATGACACCCCCATCAAGAAAGCTATATTTTCTTCAATGTTTCTCCGCGCTCTTAGGATCGCCAATCCGGAATATATGGATGCCGAATTAGAAAAAATCAACAGTATTGGAAGTGATTTGAGTTATCACCTGCTTTTTTGGAATCTTGTCTTAATAAGACAAAACGAACTTTCTATCGTGTGAATAATAACCCTCGCACTTTGTCGAAGAATATTTTAGTACTTCCATTTTTCCAGGCTTTTTAGGAATGCTGATGTACTTAAACTTTTGAATATTAATGTAGTATTTTCATATGACAATATTGTGAAAAATATAGTGAAAAATAGCCTTACCAATAATTCAGGCATTATCTATAAAATTGGTTGTAAACAATGTGATTCCTTTTACATTGGACAGACGGAAAAGGATTTGCACACGCGTGTAAAACAGCATCAATATTCCGTTAGAACGGGACAGTCGTCCAGTGCCCTTTTCGTCCATTTGTCAGAGTTATCCCACTGTATTGATTGGAATAATGCTTCGATTTTGTTTCACTCAAGCAACATGGTTAATAGAAATTTTCTTGAGTTTGCCATTATTCAACTTACAAATAATTTCAATATTAGCCAGGGTCTTTTTTCGCTTGATCCTGTTGTTTTGAATTCGTTCCGTACTGATTTAGACAAGAGGGGCAAAGTGCTAAGACTCTGGTAGCTTTTCCTTATAAATTAATATGCTCCTCCTACAATTTTTATTTTTCTATTTTATTTTTTTTGTGACCTATATATAGTCTCGAACTTGTTATTTATTTCAGTGTTCCTGAGGATGTCATTAGACGAAAGCGCTTGAGCACCATTCTGTTTCCTTTTTCCTTCGTGGTTATTTTCATCATAAATATTATTCACGTGTTACTTTCGTGAAATAATTTTCATATATATATATATATACTACGAATCTACGAATTCATCTACGAATCCATCGGCCCCGGGTTCGAGACCCGACGGCAGCCGGCGCGCAGCAAAACCCAGCTGTTCATCCTTCCACACAATAAAAGAAAGCGGTTGGTAGATAAATGGGTACCCTAGGTGGCCTAGTGGTTAAGACGCTGGGCTGCTGATGGGGCGTGGTTCGGATTCCACGTTAAACTGTAGGTCTAAGGTGGAGTGAAAAGCTTGACCTTCGTCAGAATGAACAATTCGGGCGGAAGCTAACCAACGGTTTTATATATATATATATATGTGTGTGTGTGTGTGTGTGTGTGTGTGTGTGTGTGTATGATGCATGAAGGAGTTATCAAGGGCGTATCTCCAATAGTGCTGAAAACTATACCCTTTTTATTTTTTAAAAGACTGTGTAGTGTATAAGATGCATGTATGTGTAGTGAGGAATAGAGGGAGAAGCGTGTGTTTGAAAGCATGTTGAACTGCTCACAAGGTAGATGAGACACAGAAAAGGTTAGTTGCATTTTATTATAAGAATTATAAGAAATTGTGAACAACCATCAATTTAGAGAAGTGTTAATTAAAGTAATGTGGATTGATCATTGTCTCGCTAGTAATAATCTAAAGGATCGAATTGTTAGAGTTCATATTCTGCATGATTTCCTCCTTTCTGATCATAGACCATTAAAACTATTAATTAATTTTACCAATTTATGCGCAACACGACATAGCAAGAATTCAGTAGGTAAGAATAATCACGTCGATTGGTCTAATGCTACTATGCAACAGAGAATAGAATACAAAGAGAGAACAGGTCACCTCTTTAATAATTTAGAAATCTTGCATCTTGCCTGTAATAATCCTTGCTCAAATGATTCTCACTGTAAACTCATAGATAGGTATTATAGTACAGTAAGATAGTATCCTTGATAAGAAAAGCAGGAAGCTCCCTGAATAAATCTTACAACTATCATACTAAGATTATTCCTGGATGGAATGATTTTATTGCCCCCCTGAAGAGGGAATCGAAAGACGCCTACGATTTGTGGTGCATTCATGGTAGACCCAGATTAGGACCAGTATATATGAATATGTGTAGAAGTAGGGGTCAGTATAAGGGGGCCATAAGGCGATGTAAACAGGAAGAAGAGTCTATTCGAGCATCAAAAGCCTATGAAGCTCGCATAAATAACGATAATAAATTTTGGAAATTTGTTAAGAATCAAACGGGTGTCAAAAGTGTCCTCCCTCCGACAATCGATAGGGTATCGGGGAAGGATGAAATTGTAAAGCTGTGGAAAAACCATTACTCTAACATTCTTGACAGTGTGAGTAGGGATAACCTTAAGATAGATTACAGCGAAACGCCTGTAGGAGGGACAAGGGAAAATCAGTTCCTGAAGTAAAGAGGTTAATTAAAGAGTTAAAGACTGGTTCTGCGTCAGGGGTAGATGACCTATCGAATAAACACTTAAAATATGCTAATGACGTATTATGTCTGCATATATCATTGCTCTTATCAGCCATGCCTGCTCATAGCCATATCCCTGCAGAGTTCATGAGGGTATATATCTTGCCCCGGGTCAAAAATAAGCATGGAGACATTCTGTCCAGCAATAATTACAGGCCTATTGCTGTTGCTTCCTGCTTCTGGAAACTACTAGAAAAACTCTTGTTACTCCGATTAAATTATTACCTTTGGACATCTCCTAATCAGTTTGGTTTTAAAAGGTCCCGCTCAACTGACCTGTGTATCTATGTACTTAAAGAAACAATATCTAAATACATTGACAGTAATTCAACTATTTATAGCTGTTTCCTAGATATAAGTAAGGCATATGATAGAGTGAACCACAATATTTTATTTAAAAAAACTAGAAGACAGGAAGGTTCCCGTGTACATATTAAATTTATTGAAATTTTGGTATTCCCACCAATCTTTTACCATTAGGTGGGGCAATGTACTTTCCGAATGTTTTAGCTCCTTTTGCGGGATGAGACAAGGCTCCTTGCTCTCCCCTCTGCTGTTTAATGTGTATATTGACGGATTAATTACTTCACTTAATGAGGCAACAGTGGGATTATGGGATAACACAAGGATAAATATTATGGGATTATGGGATAACACAAGGATAAATATTATGGGATTATGGGATAACACAAGGATAAATAACTTAGTTTATGCTGATGATATGGTGCTAATAAGTCCCTCTGTTAAAGGTCTGGATCGGCTACTAAAAGTCTGCGAAGTGTATTCGCAGAAACATGATGTTCTTTTTAATGTTACAAAAACTAAGGTCATGCAATTTTATCCTAAAAGCTATAATCAGCCAGCTGACATTAGGTTTAAAATGAAAGGTGAAGTAATTGAGGAAGTACAAGAGTTTAAGTATTTGGGTCAAACTATTACCAGCTCCTTGAGTGATGACTCGGATATAAGAAAACAATCTCGAAGCCTTTGTGCTAAAATGAATATGACTATAAAGAACTTTCGGTTCTGTACAAGTGAAGCTAAATACACTCTCTTTCGTACTTTCTGCAGTAATATATACGGACAGCAACTCTGGGTGAATTATAAAAAAGGTTCTGGCAGAACTCTAAATTTGCTGTACAACAGGTCTTTTAGACTCCTACATAAATTACCCCCGAGATGCTCAGCTTCGCAAATGTTTGCTAACCGCAATGTCCCGAGCTTCCCGGAGGTAACAAGACGTACTCAATACAGTCTGATGCAAAGAATTAAAAATTGAACCAACCCGATTATCTAAGCTATCCATGAGTCCTGCCGTTTATCCTCAAGCTATGGACTTGTTGGTATGAAAACGTCTGTCTGTAGCTCCACTTAATTTTGATATTACTGTATTATTTCTAATCATTTGTATATATTTTTATCCTTAGTATGTGAACTGTCATTGTATTAATAATATTTGTCATATGGACTATAATCTGCCAATAAACCTTTTCATTTTCATTTCATTTTCATTAACAAGTTAAATATGTGGATAGTAAAACTGTTATCCCCGCAAAACCGATATACAGTTTTCTTTAATTGTGTACATAAAGAACGGGGTTTTAGCAAAGACGTGTTATTTGATGCTGTTTAATTTATTATTAATTCTTATTAATGATATATATGAATGGGAGAGAGTTACAAGGAAGGCGGAGCGCCGCAACAGGTTTACATGTACATCTAGGCGGTTTCGGTAGAATTCATTCAAACGCAGACCGTTTATCGAGAGAAGAATTTATACTAAACAGCAACCAACCACACACAGTGGCATGTTTGAAAATAGGAAAGAAGAAAACCCTGAACAAATTGTAGGGAAGATAAATTGGGAATAAATTAACAGAGCAGATGGGGACTGGGAGAATAACACACGGACAACAGTAGTATACCCGCAAAAATCCCGAGTGCAATGTACTTGCCTGCAACAATGCAATTGCATGTAACAGTGCAACACTAAATCTTCCAACTTTGCAACATTGAATGCGACAAGATGAGAGACTTGTTTAATCCCCCTCCACCACCACCCCCAAAATTATATATATGTATATATATATATATTATATATATATGGGATGAATTTCACAATAAAACACGTGAAATGAATGAATGCTGCAAACCCACAAGGAAAAAGAAAAACGATTCCAAGGCCTTTCGTGTATTCAAAGCTACACCTCGTCAGGGAATGAAGATAAAAGGCGAGATGCCCATAAATATATACAACGTACAGGAAAAACAAAACAATTAGCACATACTTAACAAGGGTTAATGAGAGGTAAAAGAAATTTTAACATGATATCGTCAATTTTATACGTCCCCGCACTCTTATTGAAATTGTTTTTAAAATGAATAAATGCACATTCTAGAATATTTCTTTCTATTATATCTGTTTTTAACAAGCGCTTTAGAACTATCCCACTTGATGCTATGGTTACATCTATACATATGGTTAAATAAAGCATTGGAAGTATTAGCTGTTCTACAAGCATATTTATGCTGTTTTACCCTAATATCTAACGTTTTACCGGTTTGGCCTATATATACTGAGTTACATTGTGTACATCCGATCGAATACACACAACCAACAACATTATCAGGGCTATTCTTTATTAGGCGTGATTTAACAGTATTATTATACTTAAAGATTACATTAATGCCAATTGCTTTAAGTACAGTTGGAAGGTATTGAAAATTAACATGGTAAGGTAGGCTAAGGATATTTTTACGCTGAAATTCCTTTACAATTACATTATTATAATAACTATTCTTGGCTTTCTTAAGACAGTTATCTAAAAATGAAATAGGATAACATAATTTAGTACCAATATTCATGATATTGCATAACTCGGAATCTAAAAATTCAGGACTGACAACTCTAGACATTCTGAACTGACATTCTAGAAAGAAATATTCTAGAATGTGCATTTATTCATTTTAAAAACAATTTCAATAACAGTGCGGGGACGTATAAAATTGACGATATCATGTTAAAATTTCTTTTGCCTCTCATTAACCCTTGTTAAGTATGTGCTAATTGTTTTGTTTTTCCTGTACGTTGTATATATTTATGGGCATCTCGCCTTTTATCTTCATTCCCTGACGAGGTGTAGTTTTGAATACACGAAAGGCCTTGGAATCGTTTTTCTTTTTCCTTGTGGGTTTGCAGCATATATATATATATATATATATATATATATATATATGAGTTCTTTATATGTGGTCGTGTTTGCATGTAGGTTTGTATAGAAAAGACAAAAATCTTTTATTTATATATATATATATATATATATATATATGAATTGTGTATATACAGTATATGTAGCGGAGGGCCGGGGTAGACCCCCAAAGGTGGGTAACCTAACCTAATAAGGTTAATAAAACACAAGAAGGAAAGAGAGGGGCATGTCTCAGGGGCATGTTTCGGAGCATAATGGATTCTTCACAAGCCTTCCTGGACAGCTTTAGGATCATTTCCATTTGGCCTAGAAGCCAGCTATGCCACAGCCAATTGTACGTCGTAATCGGCTGTCAGGCAGACTCTTTAGAGGGTAAGCAGCCAGTCGCCTTAGTTTAGTGACTTATATATACATATATAGGCTAACTGGAGCGGCACCTCCTCTCACATCAAATTCTTAAAGTAAAATGAGGCCTTCCTGGTTGGCTTCAGAACCCACGCCAGTCGAAACAGCCAAAGAGTACAACCAGAAAATAGAGCCAGTCGCTTTAGACACACACACACACACACACACACACACACACACACACACACACTGTTTCGTTTGTATATACGCCCTTCATTTCCATTAATATTTGTTTATATGGTGTAAAGGAGAAATAAAACACAACACAGCGTTCTGTCTATTTAATATGCAATACAGTATATCGAAATACGGTAAAACTTTACAAGACACCCGCATTGCCATGAAATATGCTACAGTAACGAAACATATATCAATCGATAGAGCAGAAAAAATGATGCAAGCAGCTATGTATCATTTTGAAAATATTAGAAGATAACAAAGTTGATACTTTGAAGCAATGTCATTTTTAGCGACATTTAGCGACAGTTTGAGATATATCTAGCAACATCTGCCAATACTTTTAGCAATTATTGGTATATCTAGCGACATTTGGCAACCCCTTAGTTGCCACACTGTTCAATTACTCCATTAGGTCAGATCTGTTCAGTTTGTGTTTTGTTGTTGAGGCGTAAAGATGGATGGTTGTGACATGTCAGTTACTGTGTTTTTTGATAAGTTTTGCTCTAAGGATAAGGAGCTATTTAAGTTTTGTGTTGTACATAAGTTACTATTGAGCGATTGCTACAGTAACGAAACATATATCAATCGATAGAGCAGAAAAAATTGTGCAAGCAGCTCTGTATCATTTTGAAAATATTAGAAAATAACAAAGTTATGACACTATGAAGATGTTACTAGATCCATCATAGCTTACACCATTTGGATCTTTTCCGTTTCATGTACTGTTTCCGATTTTGTTGAAAATGAGATATTTAATGTAGGTTAACTGAATGCCTGGTTAGGTCAACTGAATGCCCAGTTAGGTCAACTGTACGCGTAATCTCACACTTCGTTATAACTTTGGGCTCGATGGATGTTCCCCTTGTCTGTATGCTGGGAAAATTCCCCCCAAAGACCATTTAGGCACATCTTTGCACTAAAGCGCTTGCCAGGGTTCCTCACAATTTACAACCGTTCAAGTTGTATCCCTTCACGATCACAGTAGCGTTGAATATACGCCGATTTTTCATTTTCGGTCTCATCTCCTCACGGGTATCCTGATGCTTCTACCTTATCCTTCAAAAAAGTATTTATATATGGCGTGAAAAGGTTGGGGCTCTTCTGAAACCTCCACACCTCATATATCTTCAATATTCTGTACCCGTGACGAATGGCTAGGGACAGCCCATGACTTATATATACGCTTCTGATCTTCCTCTGGTTGGTTGTGTGATTACAGTCCCCAGTGTTCTCCTCTGCGCACTTCACACACAGAGGAAACATGAGTTTGTGATCTATAACGACAGGCAAGATAGGCATCCATAAGTCGCGAAGGGTGAGCACATCTACGAAAGGAAGTCCGAAATAGTTCTCGTTCAAATTAACTGAGAACTCTTCGATGGTAGGCAGGGCGGGACCCACCAGTTTATCAGGTGCGCCTACGGGGTACGGATTGTTATTCATCACGTAGGGGTATAAGAACAAAAGTCATAGTAATGGAGTTTCATGCCCTCCGTAGGTGGAAAGTGTAGTTTGAAAGGGTTTGTACGTTCACGAAACAAATTATCGCCGCATTTGAGAGGGTCCAGCACCATTGAAAGCTTGATGGTGTTTATTTCTTCGCGGTACTGTCCATCTGTCTCCATCCGTACATCATATTCGTGTCACCACAAAACCTTGTGAGTGAACTGGGAGCTTATAAGTTCATCGCGGGTACGTGTCCATGCGAGACTCTCGTCAGGAGATCTGCCATGGATATCTCCCATGATCCCACACTCAGGACATGGGCATCCATGCCACCAGCATCCGTTAAAGGAGTACGCCGTCTTCTCACCAGTGGAGCGGTCTTCGCTTAGACCACCCACCCAAAAAACACGGCCGTTGATCTTAATGGCCACTTCCTCCGTGTTGCGAGCATGTTTTATGTATACACCGGTCTGTTGTTGTAGGTGTATGAGCCAGTAAATAGCCTTATACCCGCAACTGCGTGGGTTGTTTCGGGGAATGACGGCTAGTGCGTCTTTAGGCATGAAGGTGTTCTTTAACAAAGTAAAACACAATGAGGCGGTTGTGGTTGCGCTTGTAGCGGGTCGCAGTTGAACCGGACTGTGTACATCCTTCTAGAGCAGTGGTACTCATTGCGCGGATCGCGAGCCAAATGCGGCTCGTGATGGCCTAAGTGGCGGTTCTCGATGCATGGAATGAGAGAGAGAGAGAGAGAGAGAGCGAGAGAGAGAGAGAAATTTGGATATATTCATTTTATATAAGATCGTCATCACAAAAGAACAGCTGATGAGTTGTATATATATATATATATATATATATATATATATATATATATATGCTATTTAACATTTTATATATATATATATATATACACAAACTCAGAATGGTTCCCTGAGAACATTATATGTTAAACACAGACCGTGCACGGTCTGTGTTTAACATATATATATATATATACTGTATATAAAATGTTAAATAAATTAAATAGTATATATATATATATATATATATTATATATATATATATATATATGCTATTTAATTTATTTAACATTTTATATATACAGTGCCCGCGAAAAGTATCCGATCACTCAAGAAAATACACAATTTTCCCTTGATATTCAGAGACACGTAATTCACTTTCTATTTGTTCTAGCGACATCTGGTAACTTTGAGGTTGCTCGCTGATATGAGAGCTATCCAACGCATTCTCAAATTAGTGTTCTGGTAGCCTTCGTTGCGAGTGGCTGTCTCTCAAATTTGTCAGATTTCACTGTTTGTGTAAATTTCTTGATATTTTTTTTTTTTTACAGAAAGTGGTGTAAATAAAATTTATATATAATGTGTGCTAAAAAACAACTTAAGAGTGATTGTCGAGGTGCTATTGTTGCTTTGCATGCATGTGGGAAATCACAGAGACAGATAGCTAAGGAATTAAACATATCCCAAAGTACCGTTAATTTATGGGTTTCACGGGCTAAGAACAATGGTGGCCTAACCACGCCAGTCCCTAAAAAACGATCTGGCAGACCGAGAAAAACAAATTCGCGAACAGACAAACTTATGAAACGTTTAGTATTGAAAAACCCAACAATAACTGCGAAAGAAATAAAATTTAATATGAATAATTTGTTATCTGGTGTTTCTGAACGAACTATCCAGGAGCGGCTCCAAAAAGAACTCGGATTACCATCTCGCCATGCTGCTAAGAAACCGTTCATTAATGAAAAAATGCGTAAAAAAACGTGTCGCATTTTGTAAAAAATACATTCATTGGACTGTTGATGACTGGAAGAAGGTTTTATTTAGCGATGAGTCGACATTTTTGACATTCAGAAGTTGTCCAAAAAAGGTTCGCCGGCCTATTGGCTCAAATAGGATGGACCTAAATACACCCTAAAGACAATGAAACACCCTCCAAGTGTGATGGTTTGGGGTTGTTTCGGTCACTATGGCGTGGAAACATATTTTCTTCCGAAGAACACAACTATGAATGGTGCACGGTATTTAGCAATGCTACAGGATAAACTTCCAATGGCAATGGCAATCCAAAGGACAAAAACATACATGCATGATGGTGCACCATGTCACAGGGCCAAATAGTGACAAAATGGATTACTGACAATAAATTGATATTTTGGATTGGCCTGGTAATAGTCCAGATCTCAATCCGATAGAAAATCTGTGGCTAATAATAAAAAATAAGGTTGAATGCCACGACACTGGCTCAGTCGAAAAATTACAAGAGGCCATCAAAAAGGTATGGTGCAAGGAAATATCAGTGGAAGTTTGTCAAAACTTGATTAAATCCATGCCAAAACGTCTAGAACAAGTCATCCAAACCAAAGGACAGATGACAAAATACTAATATAAGGTTAGTATACATTTAAACATTGTTTTTTATGTAAAAAATACAAATTTCAAGGGTGATCGGATACTTTTCGCGGGCACTGTATATGCGGCTTTCTCAGTGTGTATGTTCTGAAGAATGGCTCTCTTAAAAAACTTAGTGAAAAACAGTTCTAGAGGCTTGGTAACACACTCTAAGTACGCGTACGGTATTCACGCAATAACGTTCACATTCATCCGCTATATTGTAAGGATTATCTTCATTAAAACTGTTGTAGTACCTCTCAAAATCTTTACGCTCACTATCACTCATGTTGTCATAGTTAAAGTAATGTTTTGGGGTGGTGGTCCTACGTAGTTTAAAGTGTCGCGAGTGAGGAAAGTGTAAGGGAAATACCCTTTTGAAACTTCGGCGGCTACGTCCATCACCTTGGGTAGCTTAGCTAATTTACAAGGTGTGAATAACAGAGTGTCTTTAAACTGAACATTACCTCTTATCTGCATCTGAATAAACCTGGTTCCTTTTTTCAAGGGTTCGCCTGTAAATATCTCTGATGATTCGTGTTCAAGCAGTTCCTTATAAAGGAATTGTGTATCAAATTTTGCATCGTTATGGGCAAGAATATACAGTCATTTTTTTGAACTTGTCCGCTAACTTGACAATATAGGACACAAAGAGTTTCACGGGGGTGTCGTGTGCAGTCGTTTTAAAAATGTTTGTTCGTTTACCACATTTGCGATATTCATCATACTCGACGTTCATGCACTCGTCACAGATAGTCTGGCTTACAAGTAAATGTGGGATAACCGCTTTGGTTTCTGCGTCCGTGTATGTCTCTATATCGTAGTGTACATTATACAAGGTTTATTTTTAGGTTTGGCGTCTTTCCTATAACATACATGCTTTATACCATCTACCTTATATTTCTCATAGCATGTAGTACAACAAATTTCATCACATTTATGCTCGAATTTTCCGCAACTGTCCATCATGTGAAACATGCCGCCCTCGCAAATTTTTATTTTCCTACACGTCCCATTTCACTTATGGAAATCAAAACAGTTATTATTAAAAAATGTGCGTCTACACATATTACAGTCCCTCTTCTCAACTTCAACTATACGACTTTCACATTTGGAGATTTTGCACTGCTGGCATACCATGTGGCAATCTTTACAATGTTTCACGATATCATCCGCAAACTCGAGACAACCCTTACACAAATCGTGATGCCTGCCATATTTTCGACTTTTATCATGACTCGCGTAAAGAGCCCTTATATTGCAGATGCGGAGATACATTCTCCCTGACAGCCCTAAAATAAGTAGGTCTTGTACGTTCTCTCACACTGCTTTTAAAAACATATACAGTCCTACGACGATCATCCAATCCAAATACAACTATACGAACATTCATTTCCCGCTCTACCCTTCTCAATTCTTCAGGACCCATATCACAGTCAAACTCGAGCTTGCAGTCTGCGGCCAGTTTACGGGCACTCTGCACAACCGACGGAAACCAAATATTTTTGACGGCCGTATTTAGTACAGTAAACATATGAGCCAAGACTTGCTATAAAGCTGCAACCGCGATCGAGGTTTGTGTGGTTTCTGAATATTTGATAACTGCCAGTGTTAAGAGTATAAGGTGTGGCCGTATGTCCCGCAACATGGAAAACGTGGTCTATATATATCGTGAAGTTGTCCATGTTGAATTCGGTGCTGCTTTCAGAGGCATGCATTATACGACCCAAAATGTACTCCACATCTTAGTCAGCCAGACGTCTGTAGGGTATTACTACCCAAAAATCATCTCTATCTCCATCATCTGACCCGAACCCGAAGGACAGTCGCGTCCTGGCTTCACATCCCTCACTGCTCTGAAGTGCAAACTCCACAATACGTTCAACTACACGCGGCAGTCCGTGATCAACACCGCTGCTATACATGGCTCGCAGGTCGATCCTGACTACGTACCGGTTTCTAGTCAGTAGTCAGGGCTGGGGTCGTGGTAGCGGTGCGCCAGTTAGAATGTTATGCTACTGTTTACAGAATGAGATATTGCTGTGGAGGGCATAGGTGGTATTGAATAGGAATAAAGGGGTACAGTTTTATTTGTAGAAGCTACTATAGGGGTTGTGTCGTAAGACGTAGAGGGCTGTGGGCTCTATTACTGTGGGTCTAACAGCCGACGCACTCGGGGCGCGCTTTACGCATGACGTGGAAGGTGTTTCAACAATGTGACTGTTGTCATGCACCCGCTTTCTCCTCGAATTGTCGAGTGGGGGTGCCACAACTACACTATCATCGGTATCATCAACCTCATCTGCAATATCTACGATGGGGACATGTTACTGGCACAGTACTTCCTCCTCGTCACCTATTTTAAGAAATTTTCAATCGTGCACACTCTGCAAGCGAGGAAGGAGAATGGTTGCAGGCCGGGGTCCGTGGCCCGCCGAGGGCCCGTGAAATTTTTCACAAAAAGGTGCGCTTAGATGTAATCTGAGACTACTCAATAACATAATTCTTAATTATTTTGGGGGTCCAATGTATGTAGGATACTCTACTTGAATTATTGGGGGGTCTTGACCCCCGAACCCCACCCCCAGGATCTACAGCCATGCTAGGAACTAATAATATTGGAAGATATTACCAGCCCAAAATATTTCAAAAACAACAATTTAAAAAATCAATCACTTTATTTGTCAGAAAAATCGACTTCAAAATAATTAATCTTTTCAGCATCAACAGCTTTGGCATGCATCTCACTTTCCAGATGTTCGCGAAGAATTTCATGGTGTGGAACAGTCCCCTCCTCAGTACAGATTGCTGGTATTCTTTTTTATTTACGGAATATCTTGATGACTGCTTCTTGTTTCAAGCATATCTGACACCGGACATAATTTCTTCCCTTTGATTAGCCAGATCTTTTAAAATATTCAAAAGCAATGTTTTTTCTCAAATTGGCAGAATTTTTTAAAGATGATTTATTTCCTTTGGAAGCAGATGCACAAAGCTTGAACTCAAACACAGATCATCAGAAATTGGAGTTGACGGTTGGGCTATTTCTGTATTCACAACCGGAACTTTATCAGCATTTTTGCCTGACATAGTAGTAGAAAAACTATCAGTTTCTTCTTTGCTTCGGCCATCATCTGTAACTGTGCGTCTCATCAGAAAGTCTGTTTGTTGCTGTATTTTGTTGCATTGCACTGGGTGCTGGATGTTTTTTAGCTACAAATGAACAGTGTACAGCTTGCTGTTCCATCCTAAAAAGAATTCAAATGGAAACCAAAACTTATTATACCTAGTATTATTTTTTTATTATTATATTATTATAACTATTTTGTGATTTGTTAGCGCGACACGTAACCTAACATTTATTTTAAAATATATAATAATGATACTGCACAAAGTGTGCAATACTGCACACTAAAATAGGTCCTGATTCACGGTTCTAGGAAAAAAGAAAAACAAGGCTGTAGAATATAAGGAGCATCACTTAAAATTTTATTATATTTTGTAAATGTTCCACTTAAGAGTGTGACGTGTTAGAGATGGACTCTGTAGAAAAATTCAGGTTCACGAGCCCTTCTACTTGCATTATATCTGGCCCTACAGGGTGTGGGAAAACCGTGTTTATGCTTGAAATCATTAAAGATAAGGGGGAACTGTTCTCAAATTTTGTGCATAAAGTCGACATACCAACCTGTATTCAACGAGTATCAAGATAATATTTTGTTCCGCAAAGGTGTTTATGATGTTAGTTCGATAAAGGGTAATGAGCACGCGGTCATTGTAATTGAAAATCTCATGCTAGAAGTGGATAAAACGCTTGCCGAGACATTTACAGTGTTCTCCCACCATCTTAACATAAGCGTATTCTTCATCAATCAGAATCTATTTTTCAAAAATAGATGCATGCGCGATGTATCGCTAAATACACAATATACAGTATAGTCTTATTCGCACAAGGTAGAGATGTGTCACAAATTGGGGTATTAGCCAATCAAATGTTCCCTAATCAGCGTAAGGAGTTTCTGGAAGTTTATAAAGGAGCTACAAGCCAACGTTACGGATATTTGGTTTGTGACCTCCACCCGCAAAACACGTTTAGGGTGCTTCTAAGAACAAATATATCCCAAACGAGGCTGAAACGGTGTATATCCCAGAATGACAAAGAGGCTAAAGAAATACCATGAATTAATAAAAATCTATCACCGGTTGCCACGGACTCTCCAACACCTGTTTGTTAAAAATATTGACACCGATTTTTAAAATGCATCTTCGAAATCTGTCTTAACGTTATAAAATGCAATGTATCAATGAAGCCCTCTCAGAAGTCGCGCTTACGTCGTTACAAGAACATAATACGTACACTCGCTCGTAAAAGTCAAACTGTGGGGAAGAAAAAGCGAATTACTGTACAAAGAGGGGGTTCATTCCTACCCATCTTATTTTTAGCTTTGGGTCCTTTACTGTCTAGTTTAATATAATGAAGAAAGTAGTCGTGATTCCACACGAGGTGTACGCTTCACTACAAAACACAAAGAGTCCAGATACGGTTCTACACCCCCGTAAAAACAGGTTTAAAAGAATGGAAAGCAAATTGGTAGACCTGTTAAACAGTGAAAAGTATCCTGATGAGAAAAGAATCTTATCCCAAGAAACTCTACAGAAATTTCTTCATGAAAACGAAAATTATAAGAAACCGGTGGCGTTCCCCGTAGTTGTCAAACATGGGGCGATACTGATCATAGCGAACCTGAACAAGTGCAGAACAACGGTGCGAGTCCGCAACATCTCCAACATGTATTAATAAATAGTCTTCAACATACATTGAGGAATAAAAGACTAAGTCTTTATAATCTCTTGAATGAGAATCCCATTATACAATAGTCCGAGACAGGTGATGTTGTTGTTGAAGGGTCAAAGGTAGAGGGTTCGAACATCATTGACATCGTACATGATTTGGTGAGGGATAGATCCTCACCAGCAGGATGGGAGCATATTAGAGCTAGACTACAGCAAATAAGCATCCCAAAAACTCTGATAGGTAATCTGAACAGGTTAAAAGACTTGGGACAAGCAACGCATGTACCACAGCTGAACATGCCTTCGTCCCCGGTGGTAACATCTCTGAAAAGGAAGAAGAAGTGACCAAGCACCAACGCACAGCCCTATCCGAGCGCCTCTAAAATACGCAAATAGCTGGCATATTAAGAAAAAACTATTATGACATTTCTAATCTAGCTACTTACGGGGGTGTTAATAGGCTGTACAGAGGTGTTTATAATGAGAGAATAGGGAAAAAAGCTGTTGAGAGGTTTTTGCCTGTTTGGCAGGCGGATTTAACAAATATCCAGATATATTCAGTGTATGTATAATAGAGGCTACAGTTGCATCCTATTCGTAATAGATGTATTCTCTAGATATTTGAGGCTAATCGCACTGAAAAATAAATCGCCTGAAACAGTTGCTAAAGCCGCCAAAGCTCTGATGTTGAAAAAAAAACAGGATTCCTGGCTATTTTTGTACGGACATGGGGAAAGAATTTATAGGCCAAGCTTTTCGGAACATTTTGACAGAGTTCAATATCAGTTATTACACTAGCAATTCTATACATAAGGCATCTTTAGCCGAAAGAGTCCAGCGTACTATAAAGGAACGCATGCATCGCTACAGTATTTCACACATAAAAACACATACAGATATATAGACATTCTGGACTCGCTGGTTTCATCTAACAACTGTTCACACCACTGAACGACTGGTACATCACCTAGCGAAATTTTAAAAAGAGGTACGCACACACAACGAAAGGTGAGGAAAGATAATCGTAGAGCGCCACCACGCTCTGCGCGTATCAAAATCAATGATTATGTAAGGCTGTCGCGTTCGGGGAATAAATTCGCGAAGGGATTTGAGGAAGGTTGGACACATGAGATTTTTTAAGTTAGGGCTATGAGGCCTAAAGACGAGGTGATGTTGTATTACGTTGAAGATATTTGAATGGGGAAGAAATTGGCGGTGAGGAGATGCAGAAAGTGACATTTAATTTAGGAAAAAAATGTTTAAAATTGACAAAATTTTAGGAAGCAAAGGTTCAGGAAAGAGAAAAATGTACCTGGTAAAATGGCTAGGGTATCCAGAAAGCTTCAACACCTATATAAAAGCTGATGCAATAATGAAGCTTAAATAGTATACATGGCACCTAACTACTTCTACGTCACACTCCCGTCCTCTTCTTCTCTGTCTGTACATCCTAACAATACCCTGGCCAGCTTTATAACAAAACTGCATGGGCCCATTGAATTGAGTCGTGAATCATATGAGGTTGGAATATGCGAATTTCAACTGCCCACCAAGTTTTTAAGTATTGACAAGAAAGAGCCCGTTTTTATGATTTTTATAAACCGTGATGAGTGTGAAAAGGCCGGAGTAACTCGGGCCGATACCATACGTTCCGCCCGGAGTGGGGAGGCCCAGTACTACACTACAGAAGTAACACTAGGGCCGGGGCATTATGATACAGCCGACGATATTGTGAGTGACTTAAATGGTAGTTTGAAAAGTTCAAATCTTACGTCTGATTTAGTATAAGAAATCGTAAACAAAGATTTCCCGGTACATACTCTGACTCTAAAATCAATGGCTAACAGAAATACTAAAGACAGAGCACTGTTCAAAAATATAACCGGGGCAGATATGGACTAGCCTTCCAAAGAGATACTTCTCACGAGTCACAGCATGACTTGTGCAGCTTATTGTATCAGCTAAAATTGGAGAAATTGAACGGTGGAGACCCTCCCCTGGACGTGCTATATTTACAGCAATATCGTGGGACATCACATCAGTTTGTTGGGGATACCCAGGCGCGGCTGCTGCGCATCGCCCACATTCCCAATCATAGACGGAAGAGCTTGAGCATTGCATACGATAAGCCTCATTATGTCACAGTCGCAACTAACCTACGGACCAGTATCTCAATATATATAAGAACGATTGAGGGGAAAAGGTTTCAATTCGCTGACGGGAGCTTACTGTAACAGTGAAGCTTCACTTCCGTCGTACTGCGATAGAATGACCCAAAGGCCGTTCTCAGTCTACCGAGGGGTGAGATATCAGGGTGGAAGCGGGATTGGGTCCATCTTTTCAACTATACTGCGTACGACTGTCCCCTTGCTGAAGAGCGGTGCCAGATATCTCGGCAGAAAAGCGTTACAATCAGGTCTTAACACGGTAGAAGAGATAATGGCCGGGGCTAAGCCTAAAGAAGTTCTAAAAAAGCACTTAAAACGTATACGGGACGAAATTGCCAAATACACAGAGAAAAATGCGTGGTGGTGGAAATAAAAACCGGAAGAAGCGCACTGTACAGAGGAAGAAGAAGAAAGGGTTACCAACTCGTGGCGTTAAACGTAAAAGGTCATCAAAAAAAATGTACTAAGCGCATGAAACCTATGGTTGACCACTTTTGTAACTGATATAAGCTAAATGCATTGCTCTCGTAGGCCGTAGACTGATTGCTACTTGACGGGAGAGGTATCACTATTTCTGGAGCGGCATGGCACGTTTCATCCATCCATGTAGTTCTCAATGTTGTAAATTGGAGCTGGCCCTCTTTGACATTTCACCGACCCAAATATCTATAGAGCATAGCGACTTTATTACCGTTAATCCACTAAACACTATCAGCTCGCCGAGTGCTCCTATAGAATTCGTAATTCCTAGCTCATGCCCTTACTTTTTTGACCCAAGCTGTGTGCATATGTATGCTAAACTACGAATAGCACATTCAGATGGGTCGGATTGCAGAAACGACTACGTTGTACAGTATAATCAGAGACGAACTTTCTAGACACCATATTCAGCCAGTGTGATGTGTATTTAAATCAGGTCAACATCTCGGGAGGGTCTGGCTACTACCACATACGATCCTATCTGGAAAAAGTCCTCAGCTTTTCAAAAGAAGCGAAGGATACGTTTTTGACATCAGAAGGTTATTATCAAGCTAAAGATGAAAGTAGTATAAAGAGCAAATTTAAAAATTCTAAAAAGAAGATATACGACTGTTTCGGACGCCTCCACACAGATTTTACATTTCAGGAGAAGTTGTTTGTGAATGGGGTCGATATGAAATTAAAGCTCACCCGTACGAGCCCCGAGATTTGTTTAAATCTGGGTGTTGACCAAGAAGAGGGTGCGAAGCCTGTGGTTCATATTGTGGAGACATATCTTCGCGTACGTCATGTGAAATTAAGCTCTGCTTAGCAGATGAAAACTGAGAAAAATTTACTACATGCTACAGTGAAATACCTAATTAATGGAGTTCAGCTTAAGATGTTCACAGTACTTTCAGGTTTAACATCCAAGCAAATAGAAAATGTTGCTCTCGGGGCTCTGCCTAAAAGGGTATTAATTGGAATGTAGCAACACGCATTTTTGAATGGAAAATACAAAAAACCCACATTTAAATTCGAAAATTTTGGCCTTAAAAATGTAATTCCGTTTGTCAACGGGGTAGCTTTAGGTGAGACATTGGAAACACATTATTCTACAGACGACGAGTTTTCACTTTGCTCGAGAGCGGAAAGCAATCTTACGCATAGTATCGGTACTTGAGACTGATTAGGAGTCGGTGTAACGCAGAATGAATTCGTCGATAGGGTCAACCTGTACCCTTTTTACCTTTCCACAGACTTCACTGGGAGTATAAACACACACATAAGCCCACAGCAGAGCGGAAACATCTCAGTCAGGTTAGAGTTCGACAAGCCGCTAGTCGCCCCTATTAACGTAGTAGTTTATCTTGAGTCGTAAGCCTAAATCGAAGTTGACAGGTTTAGGGGTGTAGTCACAGACTTTTAAAAATGGACACGGTTACACTCCAGAGAGTGATGAAGAGTGACCGATTCACAGGCCCCAAATTTATTGGCGTGTTTGCGAAGAATAAAACGTTGAATCTTCCAGTCACGAGAGACTGTGGCGCTCTTATTATGAACACAGACGTAAGCAGTGGAGAAGGGGTCCATTGGATAGCTGTCTATTTTAAAGATAGGGAACGTATGTACTACTTTAATTCACTGGGCGGACATCCATGGAATGATGCTATTATTGTAAAATTTCTCGAACAGTTGCAAATTCCACAAATAGTGTGGAATCCTTACCGATTCCAGAGTTTCTACAGCAATGTTTGTGGCCAATACAGCTTGTACTTTCTCATGCATATGACTCGTGGAGGGAGAGTTACAGAATTTCTGCAATTATTCGACCCGTGTAACCAGTGGTTAGAAGCTGTCATTGCTAATGATGTTGATTAAGTCTGCGTCAGAGTTGAGTGTGGAATATGATTTCTGATCCAAGGCATCCCATCGTGATCCTATTCTCTTGAAGAGAGCAATATCTGGCCCACATGCGGCCCATGGCAATACTTAAAGACATCTTTGAGGATCAGTTCATCTATATGGTGACGACAAGCCAGCCATAATACTTGTCTTCGAAGACTTTGTTCAATGTGCAGACTAGCACCTTGAACCATCCCTGTGTTCGAAGGGGTTTTATCGAACGACATACCTATGATCCGTGTATTTTGTACTTCTTTCATCACTGCCTGTGCAGTCTGTTTACCTGTTCCATCGACAGCTGCAGGAATACCAATCAATTCTTCGAAGTTGTGTCGTAACAACAACAGCAATCCTATCTTCAAGGGTTCTTTTTCGACTAATGTCCGGGAGCAGTTTTCCATCCCAGAGAAGCACTAATAAAGGAGCAGTCTGGAATTTTGTAGTAGCCATCTCTTGCACCATTTCTGCCCTGTTCTTTGCGCGAGCTCTGTGAAGAGTGGCTCTAGAGATTGACAATGTGTTCATGTCGTATCTTAAGCTTTTCGCGGTGGCGGCGTATGAAGTAGTAGCCTGGCTAATTGACAGTTTTTCACGATCCCATGTAGCAGTAAGAGTTTTATCTAGAGTGTTTTTTGATCGGCACTGAGTCGTTTTCAAAGATTTTTATTCTGATTCTTTTACCTTGAATTATTATTCTTCTTCTTCCGTCGATGATGTTGAAGATGAGTAATAGGCCGGGTCGAAAATGGGGAATATTTTTATTTCTTAAAAAGTACTCTATGTTAGAAGTTTCATTTTATCATCTTAACAAAATATTAAAATATCAAGCATGTGCTACCCTGCTACCCCTAGCACATACCCCTCCCTTTTTTTTACCCTCATATTTGCATATATTTAAATGGGAAAAAATGTTATTTCTTAAAAAGTACACTATGTGAGAAGGTTTTTTTATCACTTTAACAAAATATTAAAAAATCAAGCATGTGCTACCCTACCATCCCTATTACATGCCCCTCCTCCATTTTTTACCTTCATATTTGCATATGTTTAATGTTGTTATATGTTACATGATAAGTTGTTTGTTTAATGCTTGATATTTTTATGTTTTAGATAAATATAAATAACTTTTCAGATAACTAGAAATAATTTGCATTTGCTTTAATTATAATTTGAATTATCATAAATTATAAATTACATATAATTTGATTTTACTTCTGAATATAAACTATGACTACTAGAAGCAAGTCCTCAAATGCAGCCTATGGATATCCTACGGAATTCCCAGCAGCCATGACTCCTTCAAAAGCAGATGTTGTGAGACACTACCTATTTGTGCGCCGTCATGAGGAAGCTAGATCAAAAGGATCAGCAACTGCTAATGATTGTTACAAGGTTGTTGTAAAAGATATTGAAAACATTTGGATGAAATTTTCTTTTCCTACGATTAACACCAAAGGTATCTATCTTAAAGTCAGTCGACTAATAGAAGAAGCCTCAAAATTGAACAAGGTGCCGTTACATCGAAGAAATGAAAGCTTTGCCTTAAAAGTAGTTCAGTATGATGAAATGTTTGATATATCTTCTTGTGAATGCTATGATAAGGGAATTGATAGCAAATCTTGCAGGTGTAAGGATAAAATACCAATGGCAGAATGGGAGTCTTCTGTGGGACAAAAACAAAGAAAAATCAGTTAGGACCATTTGATCGCATAGCTAGTTCAACAAAGAAGAGATCTTTAGCAAGAGCCCAAGAAGCACAAAACCGTCAACTAAAAGCACAAGAAGAAATGACTGAAACCACCAATGTTTTACCATCGTAATTTATAGAAAATACCGAAGAAAACATGGATGTAGATTCAGAGAGTCAGGATGTAGATTATGAGGCCAATTTAGAATTGACTGAGAATATTCAGAACAGGCACTCCTATAAAAACCTAGCATTTTGCGTATAGTATGTCAGGGAAAGAGTTAACAAGCGTAGAGCAGGAGAAAGATTTAGGAGTTATAGTCACTGGTGATTTAAAAGTAGCGAAACAAAGTACAGCAGCGGTCAATGAGGCGAATAAAGTGTTAGGTTTTATAGCTCGGAATTTTGAGTACAAATCTCGCGATATTATAGTTCCTCTTTATAAATCATTAGTTAGACCCCATTTAGAGTACGCGGTCCAATTTTGGAATCCGCATATGCGCAAAGATATAGACAAAATCGAAAGAGTTCAAAGACGAGCAACTAAGATGATTCCGTCGCTTAGGTCAAAGTCGTACGAGGATAGGCTTAAGGAGTTAAAATTGACTACACTCGAGACTCGAAGGCCAAGGGGTGATCTAATCCAGGTTTTCAAAATTATGAATAGGTTCGATAACGTAGATAGAGATAGCTTTTTCGAAATATCTCAATATAATAGGACTAGAAATAACGGGTGTAAGTTGGCAAGTAGAAGGTTCGAGACAACAGTTGTCAAAAACTTTTTTACGCATAGAATAGTAAATAGGTGGAATAGTTTGCCGGTAGAAGTAATTAGTAGCACGTCTATAAACATGTTTAAAAATCGATTAAACACATATGTTGATAGATTGGGTATAGTTTAAGATAGTAAAATTAAGGCTTTGTGGTGATAG
The DNA here is from genome assembly GCA_023014485.1 of Bathynomus jamesi. Taxonomy (NCBI): domain Eukaryota; kingdom Metazoa; phylum Arthropoda; class Malacostraca; order Isopoda; family Cirolanidae; genus Bathynomus; species Bathynomus jamesi. Next base: position 98,419 of record JAJOZX010008539.1, read on the forward strand.
ATCCCACAGCTCAACACAAATGTTGTGGGATATAGGGAGGCAGCATCTTGGGTTAGGGGATACTCTCTGTCCTTACACACCCCATTTAAAGAGATTCCTCTGCCGAGCGGTGCCCCCCATAGTAATGTGAGGTATTGAAAAACTTATGATCTTCACTTGCCCCACATTTCTACATTACTGTACAGTCTTTACAGCCACACCTACACTTTTCCTCCTAAGTGTATATATGGTAATGTATATGGTTGTAAATTGTGACTTGGTCCGCAATTGATATGGACCGTCTTATTTTTGGTTGGCAAGGTACTGGTAGTGATGGATACCGTAATGAAATTGACTGGATTCTTTGGATCTGATATATTTGCATGTCAGTTATAAATAAATATAGAGTGTAACATATTTGTGGATAGTAGTCTATTATGACTTGATCCTCTGGATCTAGGGATTCTATCTTTAGTTTTTAATTGATAATTAATTAGTTTTAAATTGATAATTATTTAGTTTTGTAAAAATTGGTTGTTGCCAAGGTACAGGCAGTTTTTACATAGTGGAGCCACCTCGATGGGCCGAAATGGCCCCTAGTGTGCCCACTATAAAAATTTCTCATGTTCTTATGTTCTTGTGGTTCGGAACCCACGTAAAATTGTAGGTCCCCTCCGCCACCACGGAGGACATGCACAATACACAATTACGAACGCAGTTAGGTAGACCAGCCATGAGTGGATCCTAAGGTCTTTGTTGGTCTGAAACATTATAACATTCTAACATTAACAGCAGATTGTTATCGTGTAAGTTGTAGAGCTGCAGCTGCAATAGTCAATGCAGCTTTAAAAGATATGGGGATCCTTAACCACGCCAACATGCTTGACAGGAAGAAATTAGAAAGAGAAAGAAATCGCATGGGTGAAACAAATACTTTTAGGTCTAAATCCGAAAAACTGAAGATGGAGTGCTTTGGATTTGATGGAAGGAAAGATAACACATTAACTAAAAGTAGAAAAATAAAAGAACACTATGTTATTGTGAAAGAACCTGGAAGCATCTATGTAGATCATGTCACACCAGATAATGGAACTGCTCGCTGCATAGCAGAAGAGTTGATAACTATTATTACAGACTCGAACAGCACAGATACTACTGAAGCTTTACTGTGTGATGCTACTCCTGTAAATACAGGAAAAATTGGTGGAGCCATAAAGCTGGTTGGTGCAGTGCAGTGGTTGGTGTGCTTCTTGCATTTGAATGAGCTGCCTTTTATGCACGTCTGCAAAGCCATTGATGGTAAAACAACAGGTCCAAATACTTTTGTGGGTTCAATTGGGAATAAACTGAAAAAGATTTAACAAAATTGGAGGTAGTCAAATATTCTCGCGTAAAGGGAAACATTAAAGAAATTTCAGCAAATGTTGTGAAGGAGCTAAGCAGTGATCAAAGATATCTCTATGATATGTGTCTGGAAGTGCAAACTGGAGACACTTCTCAAGATTTGCCCACTCGATCCCCAGGTACCCTTCACCATGCTCGCTGGCTAACTCTAGCCAACAGGATCCTTCGATTATATACTATAACTCAACGCCAAATCCCGATAAAATCCTTCAAGATATAGTCAAGATTATTATGCAGTTCTATGCTCCAGGGTGGTTTTGGATAAAATCTCATCCTAATGCAACTGATGGTGCATATAACTTTTGGCATTTAATGTGCTTGCTTCGAAATTTAAATGAACAACATAGATCAATCATCGAACCAGTATTAAAGACTAACGCCTACTTTGCCTACCCAGAAAATATACTAGAAATTAGGGAGCAAGCTATTCAGAAAATCATCCTTTCAAGAACAGGATTTTCAGGTACCAGAAACTTTGAGTTGCCTCGAACCCTCAATTTCCAATCTACTGACTACACTGAGATGATCGATTGGCAAAAAGAGATCATTACTCCTCCACCGCTGCTGAACAATTTTAATGACGATGAGCTACTCCAGGCTCGATGTAAGCCACTGGAGATAGCTTCTTTTCCATGCCACAGTCAAAGTGTGGAAAGGGCAGTGAACCTAGTAACAAAGCCATGTCAGGAAAGAATAGGATATGACAACCGTCAAAAGTTTATCTTAAACTCATTAGAATCAAGGCAAAAACTGCCGAAGTTTGAATGGAAGGCCCAATGGAATGAGTAAAACATATGAAATAAAATTTCCTAATGATATTGAAAATTTCTTCCCTTTTGATGTGATAAGGAACAATGAAAAAGTTAATTGAATTTTAGCACATTTATTATGCCTCTAATTTTTTCTTCTGAATGTATTGTTGTACTTAATTAATTTTCCTAATACTGTACAGGGTGAGTCAAAAGTCTCCATACATAAGCAAAAAGGTCATGATAAAACTATAAGCAGTTTTCGGGTCACTGGATTGGCCGCCGTGGTCCCGTGGAGTGGCCTCCGAGGTCCCCAGACCTCACCCCCCTTGATTTTTACTTGTGGGAGCACTTGAAGGCCATGGTGTACCAGGTGAAAATACAAAACACGGACCACCTAAAGGAACGCATTCGTGATGCGTGTGCACGCATAACATCAGACGTGTTAACGCGCGTTTGCCATGACTGGGAGGAACGCATCCGTATGTGCATTCAGTGTAATGGTGCCCACTTAGAGCATATTTTGTGACTTACAAGTGATTGCATAATAAAGTGACCATTTTGCCTATGTATGGAGACTTTTGACTCACCCCGTACATTATTAAATAAAATATTATACGTTAATAAAGATTTATGTCATCAAAAAACCTGAATGTAGAGTAAGTCTCGTATAAATGGAATATTCTTCAATATAGGTCAAAAAATGAAAAATATGCCAGGGGTGGTAGGAGGCTTTAAACAGCGAAAATAATTTATGAGGGGGTTCCTGTGTTCTATTCAAACCCCTCACAATATGTATCTTTTCAATATAAAATTTCGACCCGGCCTAATGAGTAACCTTCAAGTTTATTCTTCTGGATCATCCTCTGTATACCTTCCTCCTCACAATTCTTCCTTTTCTTCAATGCATCCTGAGCTTTCTCTTTCCGTTTCATTGCCTGTAGACGAAACCTATCCACACCGGCCATTGATATACTCATTCTGTCTATGCATTGTGATGTCAGGAAGGCTTTATCTTCATTAGAGACATGGGGTGATTCTATAACATTAGAGCTTCCAACAGGTCTTCCAAATCACCCTTCCACATTTCTCTCCTCATAAGCGCACCATCAGTGGTCTTACCCTTGTCTTTTTCGGAGTTGTTGATACCCATTAAAGAGAGCCTTAACCTTCTTCCTGACGTTGGGGTCTGCCATCACTGGAATATATGCTTTACTCCATACATTCCGTAGTTGGATAGACGTCAGCTTCCTAATTGCCATCACATCAAACAGTACCTAGAATTAAAATAACATACGGTAAATGCTCATTGCTCAAACATTTATAATAAAAGAATTGCTCAACTCTAACGGTTTTTATAGATAACAAGAATATATTACAAAATTATACCACATTAACCGACTGCATATGTGTCAGTTATTTTTGCATCAAGCATAAAATACCACTCGACAACATGAGCTAACCTGATATATTTACAGCATAAACCATAAACAATCTCACACTATTACAGCACAAGAAAAGCGGCAATTTTATGGGCCGGTTATGTACAAACTGGAAGCTAATCAGCATAGAGTCTACCATATAAGGAGCGGAACCTTGTGTACAAACTGGCAGCCAATCAGCATAGAGTTTACCGTATAAGGAGCGGAACCTGCAAATATCATCCGATTTTGCTGAAATTTGGCTACGCACACTTTTTTATGAAATGGAAATGGGGCATGGGGTATATGATCTAAAATAAAAAATTTGATTTGTGAAACACCCTAATATATATATATATATATATTGTTGTGCCGAATGTGTAAAAACGAAATAATGTATTATTGTCACTCCTATCTGTATATGTGCAAAAAACATTGAAGCCAATATTACGTAAAAAAATGTGATGTATACAATAAACGAAATTGTGTATTAATTTATAAATATACTTAAAATGTTACCCATAGTTTTATTATTCAATAAAATGTCGAAAATACTTGGTTTATTCTTACCCGACACACACACACACACACACACACACACACAAGAAAAAACTTGCATCGTTTCTTCGATTAACACACATTCTGTGTTTCGGGGCGCATCTTTGTATAACACAAAGAAAAAAGAAAAATATTACAGCAAGCCGCGCTTTATTATTATTATTGTTATTATTATCATTATAATTATTATTATTATTTTCACAGGATAAAGAGAGATAATTATTTTAAGATAAAATCTCGTCAGGGTTTTAAAATAAAAAAAAAATAGAAACTAACGCGCCATTCATGTCAAAAGAGCTTTTAATGTAAGAGCAATTAGTTAGTTACATGAAGTGCTGGGGCATACCCTTAAACAATAGGCTGCTTACATGATACAATCGACGCTACTCGAATCGTTTGTGTTTCTCGGTCGAGTGCCAGTCTCAGGTTCAGGGCTTTGTGGTGCCAATTCCTGCAGAGATTCACTCGAAAACATACTGTCAGTGTCCACGCGCCCCATCAAATGAACACACGCATCAGCTCTGTAAAATAATAACGTATACCTAGAGAATGGGTTATACAGGGTGTTTCATAACATGTGGGACGCACTTTCAGGATGGATTCAGGACCTGAAAACAATGAAAAAATGTATATAAACATACGTCCGAAATCGCTTTGTTTCCGAGTTACAGCCCGTTTTATGTTCCAGCAATTCTTTCCGCAAACTGTTTACAAACAATGCTTGCCGACAATGTTTGTGAGTGTGTACGAGAATTATTTCATGTATGGCCTTGCCGATTGTAATGTTTCGTACACTCTATGACATGTTTCAATATCGTTGAGTGTAGAGCCATCAGTCAGAGGTGCATCGCGGTGTTTCACTGTTCATATTCGTAACTTCTTACCGTGAATAATGCAGTTCAGTGAAAAAAAACCTTAAAAGTTTTTGTGCTATTCAGTGATAGTGTGCATTTCAAGTGAGAATGGAGGCTTATTTAAACAGAGAAATGGCAGACATGCATCTCATGTATGGACTTGCCGAGTGTAATGCGGCCGCATCAAGACGTCTGTATGCGGAAAGGTTTCCGAATTGCGTCTGGCAGATAAGAAGACCTTTCAGAGAATAGACGAGCGGCTTGGTGATACAGGATCATTCAACAAACGAGTTTCAGCTGGTGGTAGACCAATCAGCGCCAGAACTGTTGAGTTGGAGGAACGGGTCCTGAATCGCGTGGAGGAACATCCTGGTGTCAGCACCCGAAGGATAGCAGCAGCAGAGGGTGTAAGATACACAACTGTGTGAAGAATTTTACGGGAACAAGAGCTTTACCCATATCACATTCAGAGAGTACAAGGCCTTACTGAAGCTGATTTCCCACCAAAAGAAGCTTTTTGTACTTGGTTCCTTCAACAGTGTGCTCGCGATCCTCTTTTTCTATCCTCCGTGTTATTTTCTGATGAGGCTGCCTTCACAAGAAATGGCGTGATCAATTTTCACAATACTCATCACTGGGCCGAAGAGAATCCGCATGCCATCATCCAGTCAAGGTACCAACAACAATTTAGTATCAATGTATGGGCAGGACCTATTGCCGACAACTTAATCGGTCCTTTTGTTTAGCCTGGAAGATTAACAGGAGAATCCTATTCCAATTTTTTAAGGAATGATTTAAGCGATTTACTGGATGAAGTGCATAAACCACATACGACGTATGTGGTTTATGCATGACGGCGCTCTGCTTCATTTTAGTCGAGTAGCCAGAGACTATTTGGATGACCTTTTCCCTGATAAATGGATAGGCCGTGGAGGGCCCATTGCGTGGCCTGCTCGCTACCTGGACCTGAATCCACTCGAGTTTTACCTGTGGTGTCATCTGAAATCCATCGTTTACGTGACATCCGTTGACAATGTTGAAATGCTTCGCCAACGTGTAGAACAAGGATGCCAGAAAATCCGAGTAATACCTGGAATGTTTGAACGCGTCAGGCAGTCTATGACGAGGCGTGTTCAGGCGTATATTCAAGCGCATGGCGGTCATTTTGAGCACTTCCTTTAAAGGTAAGACGGATACTTGCTGGAACACATAACGGGCTGAAACTCGGAAACAAAGCGATTTCGGGCATATATTTATATAAACTTTTTTCATTGTTTTCAGGTCCTGAACCATCCTGAAATTGCGTCCCTCATATTATGAAACATTGTGTATAAGTTAGTTATGAGATACAAGTAAACTGTTTAAAGTTTGTAATATATCTCACCAGCTGATGGGAAAGTTGCCAGATATGCCAGGTATAAGATTGGACAGTTAATATTCTGTCCTTGCATTTGTAAATGGCAGTTTGTTGCACCAGTTAACTAAATTAAGTTTTAACAGCTGCGGGGTGTGTGTATATATATATATATATATATATATATATATATATATATATATATATATAGCTGGTGGGAAAGTTGCCAGATATGTCAATACGGATTGGGGAAAGTTGCCAGATATGCCAGGTATAAGATTGGACAGTTAATATTCTGTCCTTGCATTTGTAAATGACAGTTTGTTGCACCAGTCCAGTTAACTAAATTAAGTTTTAACAGCTGCAGGTTGTGTGTGTATATATATATATATATATATATATATATATATATATAGAGAGAGAGAGAGAGAGAGAGAGAGAGAGAGAGAGAGAGAGAGAGAGAGAGAGAGAGTTGGTGAGAAAGTTTCCAGATATGTCAATACGGATTGGTTGAGAATAAATAGCTTTTTTGTACTATCGCTCGTATTAGTTAACCAGAGCATGAGAAAATTGCACTGTAAAGACTTAATGCACGGTTTGTGAACAATTTATTACGATCTAGTTGTGGAATGTGTGTGTGTGTGTGTGTCTGTGTGTGTGTGGTGTGTGTGTGTGTGATTAGGCTAGAGGTGTGGCTCCCCGTCTAAAAATTTGCACATTATATTATTTTAATCACTAGCTGGTAGCTGCATTAATAAATTAGTTACCAGGAAGTTCATTAACATAATTTGAGTATCAGAACTTTATAAAGAATATTTAGGCTGCTTGCAATATTTTTGCCTTAAATGGCACCTCTGGCAACCTTCTCATCAGCTGGTGGGGAAGTTGTCAGATATGCCAGGTAAAAGATTGGACAGTTAGTATTCTGTTCTTACATTCGTAAATGTGTTGCAACCTACTAATGAAATTATAGAAATTATTCATGTATTTATATATTTTCCCTGTATTTATTTGTCTTATGTATATATCCTTGTATTTATTTCTGTTTTTTATGGTCTGAAATTAATTATCTGCCGACTTTTACACGGTAAACTACAGGCTCCGCCCAAGAATAGGATTTTTATAAAAATAAATAAGTTAGCACTAATACTGACTTAAATTAAATGAATATTTTCTTATAATATGGTTAAAAGATATATTTGTGTTTTGAATAATTCGTAAGATTCTTTAATGCGTTTTAAATAATTCGAAAGATTCTTTAATGCATGGTAAAAGGAATTTGGATAAAAATAAATGTTACTCTAAAAAATAAAATCTAGTTTTATTTAAAAATTATATTAATATTTTTTATAATATAATTTAGTTAGTTGGTTGGTTTGGTTAGTTGGTGCTGTAATACTGCTGAAGGTTGGGGGTTTATGCATGAGGGGCTATGTATGAAAGAGGATTGTGAGGTAGTCTAAGGAAGGCATGTTCGCATGTATATATGTGTATTCTGCTATTTTTTTTTAGACAGAGCGGTGTTAATTCTCTTTACGTGCATAAATAGCTGTGCGATTAAGTCATATACAATGTGTGTGTGTGTGTGTGTGTGTGTTTTGCTATTTTGTGAGGCAGGGCGATGTGCGTTTTAATTCTCATACGTACGTACAAGGAAATAACTGTGTACGATTAAGCCACATACGACTGGCTGTACCAGCTCCTGGCTGTGTCCCTCTAAAGAAATTGACTGTGAGCCGTTTACGCCTTACGCCTTCTAAGATGTGCTCCTAAAGATTGTATGTATGTGTAAGATTGTGTATGTGTGTGTGTATCGTCTGTCTGTATTCTCTGTCCCTCTAAAGAAACTGACTGTGAGCCGTTTACGCCGTACGATTGGCTGTCTTTTAAGCCAAATGGCTGTGATGCTAAATCTGCCCAGTAAGGTTTGTAAAGACACCATTATGCGAAGCGTTATGCCAGCGAGAACATCTTCTATCTCGAAGTTGTTTATTTTTTGTGCTCAGTGTTTATTTGATTCCTTTCCCCAAGAAAACACTGCATACCAAGTTTTAGGTCATTATGACTTTGTTTAGGGTATGCACAAACTAAGAAAAGCTCACATTTGTTTGATCTCTTTCCCTATAGAATGACTCTTGTATTAGGAAAATGATACTCAAGTATTACATATCTATCGGTAAATTATTATTTAAGTGATTAATTTATTAGAAGCAAACCAAACACAAACAATGTTAATTGAAACAGGAAAACAACTCTCCCGTCCTCACGATTACAAGTTAGCCTTGCTTGCACTAGGAAACTGGCGTCGATGTGTAGCGTCCACCTGCAGCAGATACTGTTTCTGTTCTTCGTTCTTCATAATGGAAGAGTTATAATCCTGACTTAGTTTCACCCCTCTTTCAGCCACATCATTCACTACCAGCATATCTTGGAGGACTTCCTTGGCCTGGAGGAACTGCAGATCATCCTTCCATTAGGATGGATCTTTAGAGATGAATCCGGAGCCTAGTAGCGTCGTCCGGCACTTTAATTCTCTTCGGTGGATCTTTCTCTCCTTCCCTTACCCTCATCGACTCCAGGATTCCTCTCTTCTTCATATTGGAAACCGCGTCACTGAATAGAGCCAGAGCTACCAACTCCTCGCTCAAATACCACAGATGTCGTTGGAATGCCTTTGTAGCTGCCGCTCCATCCACTTTATTCCTGTATTCTTGAATTTTCTTAAGGAAAGAGATATCGTTGTTCGGGACTTCAAAGATTATGGGAGCCTTGAACCATGCTGGTCCGTAGACAAGAGCAACAAAGAGGGCCATGGCTCGAATGGACTTCTCTTCCTTGGGTTACACCTTAAACTGAGGATGAAACATGAATATTTGGAGACAGTATATTGCTTTTGACATCCAGCGAGCATGGTGTATGGGGCCGAGCTGTCCAAATCGAATCCTTCGGGAAGGTCTCCCACCTAGGAAGACTACGCTAAGCTCCAGGAATCGGCGGTAGTCGTCGCGGGGTTGCGTACACTCAGGAGCTTTTATGTAGTAGTCGAGAGCTTCTTGTATCCACTCAGGGTTCTCTTTGAAAACTGCACTGACGTGGTCGTCCATCATTCCAGTCTTGAAGTTTGCTTGATTTTTTTGAACCGTTGAAATAGGGGAACCTCCGGACCGCTGGACGATCCATGAACTGTCTTGAAGACGTCTTTGAGAACGACCTCCAAGATATGGTGTCTGCAAGCAAGGTGGAGTAAATTTCTTCCCAGTCGCTGCTCAATCAGAGTGCAAGCTCCACCAATATGACCCGTATTGCTTGGATTCGTATCAAAGTTCACGGCGACGACTCGGTCTTCGACCTTCCAATCCTTCAAGGCCTCAACCACGGCGTCTGCTTGCGCCATTCCTGTTCCACATGCGAGCTTCGGAACACCCAGGAGTTGGATGTTTTCCTCTGACGATGACGAAACATCCTTTCCAGAGATCAGTACTGGAAGACGATCGACGTCGTCATTTTCTGTGAGGAATGGAAGGGGTTTCCCGTGTCCCAATGAACAACAATTCCAGTATTCGCGCCAGAAGATGAGACAGCTTGTTTCATAGAAGTGATGTGGTCACTGCGATGTCGCATACGGGTTCTCCTGAATATGGAGCGACTGAAGCCCAGTTTATCAATGTTTCCTCCAAGGTTTTTCACAGTAGCTGCTACGATGTGAACTGCCTCACGATCGCTGGTGTTGGTTCTATCCAGGGCGGCAGCGAAACCAGGGGACATGAAGTTCTTAGGCCTCGTTTGAGGTGCAGAACGAGGAGCTGCATTTGACGGGCCAGGGACCTGAAAGTCCGGACCCATTCCAACTCCGAACATCTTCGGAAATGAATGAGGGCCTTCATCATCAGAAGAGGTGCTGGTTGACTCCAGCTGAACGGTATCTTGCTCTTCACGCATCTGCTTCTCTGCTACTTCCTTTTGCTCTCTGGCCTTCTTCTTAAGATACTTCTGCTTCATTTATTTCTTAGCCAGGGCTTCGTTGACTCGTCCCATGTGAAACTTGCGTTCCCTCTCTTGGTCTTTCAAGAAGACTCGGTCTTCCTCTATCCGGATCAGTCTTTCCACATCATGATGCTTAATGTTGAAGAGCTTTTCAAGATTGTTTGAGAACTCTTGTTCCTTCTGTATTTGTGGCTTACTTCTCCTGTTGGAACCCTTTTCCAACTTCTCCCAAGTGGACAGGATTCCATTCAGGGTTCGTTTGATATTCCGCTCCTCTTGAGTAGGGATGCGGGCCATTCTCCAGATATCCATGGTTTCCTTCACCACCATATTGATGCACTCATTTTTCGTAAGAGTTGGCTCACTCATTTTCAGGAGATGAAAATAACGTTGGAGAACTTGCCTAAGAGTAGGCAGACGGGACTTAGAAATCGCTTCGATGGTGCCGTCAACCAAGTAGATAGTTGTTTTCTTACACAATGCAATTGCCATCATCACAACCTAGAAAGAGAAACCAAAAATTGACATTTTTTATCACTATGGAAATAATGTAGAAATACAGCAACTTCAAACATGTAGACTTTTAAAATCACACTTTAGCATTAAACATGTACTAATGTACATGAATTTTCAGCAAAAATTATTATTCAACATAAAACAAAAACAATAACGCAACAGTAATATAGCAACTTTAAGCATCATAGCAATTTATAACGCAATAGAAAATATAGCAATTTTAAGTATACACAGTTTTAACGTTACTCTTTAGGACTAAACTTGCACTAATGTACATCTCTTTCCAGAAAAAAATTATTATTCAACATAAACCAAAAACAATAACGCAATAGTAATATAGCAACTTTAAGCGTTATAGCAATTTATAACGCTATATAATATATATTCACCTTAATTAAATATTAATATTAATTAATTATTAATTATTAAATATTAATTAAATATTAATTAATTAAATATTCACCCGAGTCATTAAAAAGCAAGCTAAGATAAATGATTCCCAGTGATGCGTGAACACGTAATACACCCTATCCGATTCTTGCCGGGTGAGTAACTGAGGAAAACCGTTAGTATTTGAAATACGATGCCAAATCGTAGTATGTTCAAAAATAAGAGTTGCCAACTGTAAACTTAATTAATTAGTTAATTAGGAACGTAATTTAGAATGAGAAACGGCGAATTCCGCAATTTTTTTTTACGTTCCGAGTTATGCCTGCTATATAGGCCACGTCAGACCCGAGCATTACAGGGCATTAAAAATGGTAGCCGTGTGCATACCCTAAATATTCATTAAGTTAAAAGAAAATTCACGTGCGCTAGTTTTTCATCTAGTGGGTACGTTTGGGCTATGAGCACTCAAACATTTCGGAGAAAAAATTTCATCCCCCTTCTATGGACCACCCTAATATATATATATATATATATATATATATATATATATATATATATATATATATATATAAGAAGTTTTGTTTTACCATACAAACCTACGTGCAAACCTGAATACACATCCGCATATACTGTATATACATACAGTTCATATATATACAGTAAACCCTCATTATTCGCGGTAGATGCGTTCCACTCGCGCCGCGAATAAGGGAAATCTGCGAATACGCCATACTCCATTGATTTTGTGTCTAATGTACAGGAAGGTGGTTCATATTCTTGCCTTTTAGTGCTCGCGGGTGGGCTGCCTTATGAATTAAGCCAGGCTTCACCATGTGCCCTGCAGCATTGGCACAAAATATAAGAGTTACACGATCTTTTGCGGCTTTGAATCCCGATGCATGACGCTCCTCCTGACTAATGTAAGTGCGTGATGGCAATTTCTTCCAAAAAAAGGGCAGTCTCATCGGCGTTAAAGACCTGTTCAGCCTTATACCCCTGAAATCTTGACATTGTGCAGCGAAAAACGTTTTTTAAATCTTTCAAACCAGCCTTTACTAGCTACAAAGCTTGATTCGGGAGTGGTGCTCGTTCCTTTTCCTCCGTCGGCGGCCTTGAAGCAGTGACCGCGAATAATTGAAGCTGCGAATGGTGATGCCGCGAATAGCGAGGGTTTACTATATATATATATATATATATATCGCCCCTTGTTGCATAACCTCTCTACCACCTCTCTCCCCTTTGAGCATTATTGATTATGTTGCATTCAATTGATTTGCACTCGGGATTTTTGCAGGTATACTACTGGAGTCTTCAACAAAAGAAGAGTGAGATAGAATGTATTCCACTTTGGAAGTGAGGTGGTCAAAGAATTTGGATAGTCAGTCGAATTAGGAGAAAGGTAAACAGGGCAGATGTATTTAGTTGGAGATTGGCATGTGAACCGTAGCCAGAGGGTATAAAATTCGGAAGATTCGAGTTCGGGAATAAAAGAACAAGTTAGATTATTGCGTACATATACGCAACATCCACCTGTGGAGTGAAATTGAGTATAGTGAAAATAAGAGGGTACAGAAAAGGGGTTGTTGTCAGTCGTCGCAAACACCTAAGTTGCAGTGAGAAAGAGAAGGTGAGGTTTAGAGGAGAGGTGGTGTTCAATAGATTGATTGAAAATTTGTAGAATGTTGTAGAAGTTTATGAAAAGTGAATCAGGCAGAGGTCCAGAACATCTCGAATGAGCAGTTCCCGGTATCAGCAGCGGGTGAGTCAGAAGTGGAAATATTTATGGTCCCCTTCCCAGGGGACTCCGAGGCTCTGGAAGTTGTTGCCATTGTTTTTTCTTAAATTTTGAAAGGATTATGTAGCGTGTAAGATGGGTATATATGCAAAGCTGGGCACTTGCGTTTTTTTTTGCGGTACTGCGGTACTGCGGTACTACCGCACTACCAAACCGGTACCGCATAACGCAGTACCGCAAAGGATCGCTGAAAGTACAGCCTGTACTTTCAGCGATCCTTTGCGGTACTGCGTTATGCGGTACCGGTTTGGTAGTGCGGTAGTACCGCAGTACCGCAGTACCGCAAAAAAAACCGCAAGTGCCCAGCTTTGTATATATGTGGTGAAGAATAGGGAGAGAAGAGTGTGTTTGAGACAGGGTTGGCAAAAAACCAGGCTTTTCACACAAAAAACCAACCCAACTGGGTTTTTGCTGGGTTTTGGGGTTTTTGGTTTTTTGGGTTTTTGATGGGTTGAAATATTTTTTAGAAAGGTTCAATAATTATGTGTAGGAGGAAGAGTTGCTGACAAAGCTGGGCACTTGCGTTTTTTTTTGCGGTACTGCGGTACTGCGGTACTACCGCACTACCAAACCGGTACCGCATAACGCAGTACCGCAAAGGATCGCTGAAAGTACAGGCTGTACTTTCAGCGATCCTTTGCGGTACTGCGTTATGCGGTACCGGTTTGGTAGTGCAGTAGTACCGCAGTACCGCAGTACCGCAAAAAAAAACGCAAGTGCCCAGCTTTGGTTGCTGATGTAGCTGTATTTGTAAGTTCATCTGCTTCATCATCACGAGCCTGTATCCATTTTTTACTGCATCGATCTAAATGATGTTTCACTCGTTCTATTTTTTTTTCGAAAATACACATCTGCAGTATTTGCACCGAACTCTATTTGGTTGGTCACTCAACATTTCTACTTCATCCCATTCAGCAGCTTTAAGTCTGCTACCAGTATGTGCGGGTCTAACTTTCTCTAGATGATGTTTCACTCTCTCAATTTTTCGAGTGATATTTTCTTTGCAATAATTGCCTAATATAGCTATTATTTTATTAGTTTATTTATCTAATCTACAATATATATTAAAAAGACATCTTTATTTCACAGAAAGTTCAGATATGAGAGATAATAATGACATATTAGAATTTTCTCCATTTTAATTTTAGATCTTTCCTTTATTTCTTAACAGCAGATTTCAGCTTTATTTAGACCTAACTCAAATTTAAATTTTTAAGATGCCAAAGAGTTATAGAGGTGGAAGATCTAAAGCTAGCGAATGGGACGAGGTGACTTTATTAAGTGATCAGCCTACTAGAGTACTATGCAATTATTGCAAAGAAAATATCACTCGAAAAGTTGAGAGAGTGAAACATCATCTAGAGAAAGTTAGACCCGCACATACTGGTAGCAGACTTAAAGCTGCTGAATGGGATGAAGTAGAAATGTTGAGTGACCAACCAAATAGAGTTCGGTGCAAATACTGCAGATGTGTATTTTCGAAAAAAAAATAGAACGAGTGAAACATCATTTAGATCGATGCAGTAAAAAATGGATACAGGCTCGTGATGATGAAGCAGATGAACTTACAAATACAGCTACATCAGCAACTCTTCCTCCTACACATAGACACGGCAGTTTTGAGAGTAGACCCTTTTCAAGCAAATCATATGAAAGCCTTGTTCATGATGACACTACAATTCACAGTAGTGATACTTCATTCACTTCAACCGCTTCTGAATCTTCTATACCATTTTTTTCATTCTACTCCAGCCAAGAAAACACAAGGTCAGATTATCCCATATGTGGTTAGAACAACTGTAGATCAAAAAGAACAACTAGATTTGCAAATGGCCAGATTTTTCTTTTCAGCAAATATTCCATTTGTAGTTGTAGAGAATAAAGAATTTATTAAATGGGTCCAAAATTTAAGACCAGGCTATTGTCCTCCAAGCAGAAAAAAATTATCTGATGACTCGCTAATCAAAGTGAATAATGAAGTAGGTACTGGATTCAATGAAAAAAGACAGTCAATTCTACTGTAACTTTAATTCAAGATGGTTGGAGCAATGTGTCAAATGATCCAATAATTGCCCATAGTGTTCACAATGGGTGTAAATCCTTTTTAATAACTTTTCAATTTTTCATAATCTTTATTTACAATTGCATAATTTAAGAATTGTTTTATAAGTCAGCTTACTTGAAATAATCAACATGCCAAATCATTCTAATTAGCTACAATTGAACAATGTAGCAATCAGAAAAATTTCAATTATTTTAAAATAAACATCTCAGAACAAAAACCCAAAAACCCAAAAACCCATTGAAAATTCTAGTGGTTTTGGGTTGGGTTTTTGGGTTTGGGTTTTTGGGTGCCAACCCTGGTTTGAGAGCATGCTGGACTGCTCACAGGATAGATGAGACACGGAAAAGGATCAGCTAAGGAGAACAGAGACAGGAGAAACAGGAGATGCAGCACTACCTCTCTTCTGTCTAACGTCTCCCCCCCCCCACCCGAGTAGTTCCCTGGTCGATTGGTGTCTGCAGTCTCCTCCTCCATATATATATATACTAGGTGAGGTACCTGGCGTTGCCCGGGATAAATTTCACAAACATACAAACAGACAAACAGACAGGCTCAGACAACAAACAGACAGGCCAAATTATATATAAGATATCCCCCAAAAACCCTCACCCCCCCTTTATGCAACTTGGGGGGCTAACCCCCTCCCCCATTACCCCCACCCCATTACCCCACCCCTCTCCCCCACTAACCCCACCCCTCCCCATTACCCCACCCCTCCCCCATTACCCCCACCACCCTCCCCCATTACCCCTACCCCTCTCCCCCACTTACCCCCACCCCCACCCTTCTCTCATTACTGCCCGGGATAAATTTCACAAACTTGAAATTAATAGACAGACAGACAGGCTGACCGACTTTGTGCTGACATTCTTCATCCCATAAGAGGTTCCCGTGCCAAATTTGGTAGTGCTAGGTCAAAACGGTTTGCGCTTGCATAAAGGACAGACAAACAAACAAACAGACAGGCGGAAATATATAATAAATATACTATATATATATATATATATATATATATATGGGGGTACGGGATAAGTAGTCTCTGGGGTGTTTGGATCCGACAAAAAAGAGATCTTTTCCATTTGGGGGCTAGCAGCGAATTTTAATGAAAATCGGTATACTAATGTAGTTTTGGTCACTGATTTAAAAAATAACTCTTTTTTGGAGAAATGAAAAACAAACGTGTTAGAGAACTTTAAATAATGAATGTGTTTTCAACGAAAATATCATGACTCAACCTAACCAATCGTCAAGGGCGTACAGTTTACCTAACCGGGCATTCAATTGACCTAACCTGGCATTCAATTGACCTAACCGGGCATTCAATTGACCTAACTGGGCATTCAATTAACCTTAATTATTTAATTGGTGATAATTCTTGATTTTTTTCTGCTACTTTTACAAATCTGCCAGGATCCTTCAAAAAATGTATTCTTCGTTAGCGATAATTTAAAGTTGCACTTTTTACCGTTTGACAGACGCTTTTGGCAGCGAAATAACTGGGTATTTTTATCAAAGGAACACACTTTCCCACACTTAGAGCACTTTTTCATAAACAGTAGCAGTTTGTGACTCTGGCTAAATTTAACACAATCCTCTGTAACTAGTTTAAGCTAGTTAAAACACATATTAATTATTTAAAATGCTCTAACATGTTTGTTTTTCATTAAAATTCGCTGCTAGCCCCCAAACGGAAAAGACCCGAAAGATGTTGCTCAGAGCTTCAGACCGACATTTCCATAACCTGAAAAAAAATTATTGAGCTAGCACATTAGCATCTGCAGGAATTTTTTAGTGTAGTGCTGAGCGAAAATGAAAGGGGCCAAGCCATAAAAAATTATGCTGGTAGAAGCAAGGGGAGTGTGGACTGTGGAGTGTTAAAACTGTATACTTCCACTTTTTGGTAGTATTTGTAGGAAGACAAAGCTGGATTTTTATAAATATGTTAATTTTGGGTTACATAAACCATAGTATTATTATGTCATGTATTTAGTATTATTTGTTGTGTATCATGTTAGGTAAACAATATTACTTACTGTTAGCTTGGGTTAAGCTTAAGTCTACAATACAAAATTCAGATTAAAACAAAAATAAACACTTCTTATATCTAATTTAATGCAAAGCGAACAATAGCTTCAATGGATCTAATCATCTAATACTACGCATTTGATATGAATACAGTTATCTAGGTTTACATACTATGACATTGTTGTAGTATGTAAACCTGCTGCTATGTTGTCGTTTTCGTAAGTTAATTTTTTGAAACATTTTGTTTTCCAACTAAAAGCCATAAAAGTAAATCTGAAATAAAAAATAATGAAGATTACACCAGTACACATTTGAAAACTTGTCGATCGATTTTTACAAACTAGTTGGTGATTCTATATAATTTGAGTGCACTGATCTCAAAAATATAGTTAGTTTTTCCCTATCACGTATGGTTTTCTTACTACAGGGTGTGTCATAAATCCCCCATTTATCCCCAAATGTGAACCATCTTATCGAGACCAACATTGGATTGCACATGCTAAACCATAAATTTGTTGTTATAGACTACAGTAACGCTCACATAATAATGTAGGGTAAATATATAAACAACCAGTCCCGTTCCAGCAAAATACTCTCTCCCCTTCCATCAATGGGTGGTTAACATTTGGGGACAGATGAGGTATTACAACACCCCTTGTAGCACGAAATCTTTAGGTGATAGAGTAAAACCTAATTAAAGCAGAATTAAATAGCTCCTAGCTCTTGGACAAGCATATTGCTTGTTTATGAAAGAATAAAAAAATAACTGAAAGAAACAAAATATATTTACCTTCTTTACTTGCAAACATTTCAGGACTTATTCCAAAGACTTAAGACTACGAAGGTAGATCTGACTAATGACGACTAAACCGGTGCTTCTTTGATGTTTTCTTATGCTGTGCGTTAGGCTGATCTCGTTGCAGACACCAGCAGTAATCCGCCATCATATTTGCATGCCATCTTCCTTGATATCTTCTTTCCATGGTTTTGATGTCCTGGTGAAATCGTTCCCCTTGCTCCTCACTGACATCTCCGAGATTTTCGGGAAAACGGTCAAGATGCGGAAATAAGAAGTGAACTTTCAGG
Organism: Bathynomus jamesi; assembly: GCA_023014485.1. Taxonomy (NCBI): domain Eukaryota; kingdom Metazoa; phylum Arthropoda; class Malacostraca; order Isopoda; family Cirolanidae; genus Bathynomus; species Bathynomus jamesi. The sequence goes on from JAJOZX010008539.1 coordinate 116,599, forward strand.
CTCATGTTGCAGCCTAAGGCGCAAAACTTTTTAAGCATATTTTCCACCAGTCTTTCATAATTTTGGCTTTTGTAGTTTCCCAAGAAGTTTCAACAACATCTTTGAAACGAAGCCATGCTTCTTTTTTTTATTGGTCATTGTGTTCAGGAAATGATCGTCTGTCAATAACTTTCTAATCTGAGGACCTATAAAAACACCTTCCTTTATTTTCTCGTAGCTAATCTTTGGATATTTTGAACAAATGTACTTGAAACACTCACCTTCTCTATTCAATGCTTTGACATACTGCTTCATCAAGCCTAACTTAATGTGCAAGGGTGGTAGGAGGATTTTATTTGGTTCAACTAGATGTTCATGTAAAATGTTCTTTGATCCTGGGGTAAGATTCTCTCTAGGAGGCCAAGTTTTCCTCTTCCAGTGCTGGTCACGTGCTCGACTATCCCATTCGCAGATGAAATATGACATCTTAGTGTATCCTGATTGCTGCCCAAGTAACATGCAAAGTACTTTGAGATCCCCACACAATATCCATCTGTGATTTTGATACTGAATTTTTTCCAGAAGCAGTTTCATGTTATCATAGATCTCTTTTAAATGAGTAGAATGGGCCACTGGGATTGATGCATATTTGTTACCGTTGTGCAGTAACACTCCTTTTAGACTGGTTTTAGAGGAATCTATAAACAACCTCCAGTCACTGGTTTGGTATTCGATGCCTAGCTTGCACACTAATTCTGTGATGTCCTTGCAAAATACCAAGGGACCATCTTCTTCGAAAAAAAGCACGAAGTCTTCTCACGATTTCTGTACCAAGCGAAGTATAGTGTCGGATGCCAATATAAATTGTTCTCTGCAATCTAGACCCAAAGTTCTGCAGAGTCCTTAGGCAGATTCAAATCCCTGACTAAGTCATTTAGTTCGGCTTGGGTTAATGGTTTAGGAGGATGTCGGCCAGCTGTTGGCTGTTCATAAACATCATCATTGTCTGGATTTGGAGCTGAATCAGAATCTGAATTGTATTGATCCAGACTCTCGGGTGGGCGGGGAATAGGAACTTCTGGACCATGGGGTACGGCCTTATTGCAGATGGAAGACTTGGGTATTGAAGGCTCTCTTTATTCTTTGCATTATAACCTTTAACATTGCAAGAACAGAAGTAGCAGTCGTCGGTATGGTTTCTAGGCTCGCGCCATACCATAGGGATCCCAAATGGCAAACTTTTCTTTTTACCTTTGCTCCAATTCCTTAGTGCCGCAACACACGTAAGACAAACCTTGTGTGGAGCCCAACTTTTGTCTTGATCTCCTAATTTAATTCCAAAATAAGCATGATAAGCTCTCTTAATGAAGGTCGTTACATTTGTCCTTTGTTTTACAACAACATACCGACCACAAATATAACAAAATATGTCTGGACTATGGGTACATCCTCTAGAAGCCATTATTAAAATTTTAAAGACGTAATGTTAGAATTATCTATCTGAAAAATATGAAAAAACGAAATTAATTAAAGATAAAAAAGGTAAAAAATTACAAAACGCCCCAAAATTGTTTTGCTAATAACTTTAAAACTGTGGGTGATAGAAAAAAAATGGTAGCATTTTTTAATTCAGCGCAGCGAACTGCTTCAGAATCACAACTCAAAATAAAGAAATCGATTTTCATGCAGACCGGTGTTATTTAAAAGGTGATTGGAAAAGTAAAAACGATAATGCAAGGTATGCAACAAAACTCTAGTTTTTCATGAAGTATGAGAAAAATACATTAATATAAATTATAATGATGCCATTATGTAAATTACTCTTCAGTTTTATGTATTTAAAATCAGATGCATACAAGACAAGAGAACTGTACAGGTGTATGCAACCATACAAGTGGTCAAATAAAATTAATTTGTAAAATAATTTCAGTTCACAGTTTTGCCTTCTAATCCTGTTTTCCTCCATTTTTAATTTTTCTCTCATTGACACGATGTGATGGACCCGACACAAAGATTGACTGGGGGGGGGGGGGTTCCAGGACCTCCCAGACCCTCGCCTCCTACGTCCATATATATATATATATATATATATATATATATATATATACTGTATATATATATATATACAGGGTGGCGCATAAATCCAAAGCGGTTATAATTGAAGCGAAAATACTCATACAAAAAATCAAACAAAGTAAAAAGTTTATAAGTTTAGAAATATTTATTGATTATTTTAAAACATTTAATTTTTTTTTTTAAATCCGCTAGATAGATTTTCGCTTTAATTATAACCGATTGGGACTTATGGGTTATCCTGTAGATATTCAGGTGTCTGGGAGGAATGACAGCAACCCCTTTTCTGTACCCTCTTACTTTCTCTATACTCAATTTCACTCCAAAGGTGAATTTTGTGTATATGTACGCAATCTTCGTAAGTCCACTGACAACAAATGTAGACATCCACCCCGACACGCCAAGGTTTATTCTTCTGTTCCTTTCAGTTGTCTGAATGTTGGTCCCATCATTCATTTAATTTACAAAATATCACAGTCCCATACTAGTCGTTCCAACTTACGCCTGAATTTGGTGTTCACGAGCGTCGTAGTACCAGATTCCTGTATTGTTGTTTTGAAGTTGTTTAACCTCCTTCGTAGCAGCAAGATCATATGCTTGTATCAGAGACAGCACCTGCTCATATCCAGTATATATATATATATATATAAGCAAACAACCACAAGGAAAAGGACTTTGTGTTTCCTTTTCCTTGTGGTTGTTTGCTTATTAATAAGGTCACGTGTTATTTTGTGATTCTAGTGCTATATATATATATATATATATATATATATATATATATATATCAGGGGTGTATATTCAGGCTTTCAGGGTGAGTAGTATAGCCGAAAAAGGGGAGAGTGCAGGAATGTTGCAGGTTATTATGTAATGTTGCAAAGGGGGTGGGGTTGTTGCAAATGGGGGAGGGGGTTGTTGCAAAGGGGGGTTGTTGCAAAGGGGGAGGGGGTTGTTGCAAAGGGGGTTGTTGCAAAGGGGGGTGGGGGGAAAATTTGGAGGCGGCGTTATCCCCCAAGAGAAAGGAGGAGGAGGAGAGAAAGGAGGAGAGGTGTTCACCTGGCAGGAGCCAAGTGCACACTAAGACTTTCAGCCGGGCTGGCGTTGTTTTATAGGCTCCTAATCAGCCAGAATCAGCCAGTTGGCTGAGCCAAGGGGGGAGAGACGCCTGAAGGAGAGAGAGAGACAGCTGAAGGAGAGAGAGCTGAAGAAGAGAGAGAGATGCCTGTAGGAGGGAGAGACGCCTGAAGAAGAGAGATGCCTGTAGGAGGGAGAGACGCATGAAGGAGAGAGGATAGGTACACATGCAGGAGTACACATGCTGGAGGTACACACATACGTATACATGCAGGAGTACACATGCAGTAAGTACACATGCTGGAGGTACACACATACGCACACATGCAGGAGTACACATGCTGGATGTACACATGCTGGAGGCAAACATGCAGGAGAGAGAGAGAGACGCCTGAAGGAGGAAGATACATGCAGGAGAGAGAGAGCTGAAGGAGGGAGAGAGACACCTGAAGGACAGAGTGGAGTTCTCCCCCAATTTATTTTCGTTTCCCTAACCTAAGAGGCCACTATGGGGTTTACCAAAGGGCCTGAAATAGAAGGAGCAGAGCTCCTTACTCGGCCGGAGCCGAGGGGGGAATGGTTCTTCACCAGCTTCGCGATCTTTTAAATCCTCTATTCTGGCTGAGTTGCCAGATAGCGCAAGGTATTCCAGATAGCGCCATGTGTCCCATTAATCGTGTAACACATATATGACGATAGTTATTCCAATTAAATTCTGTTTAAATACACCTTTATTAATTGCATACCTTTCCAGTTTTTTTTGCAATGATCGGATTGCTAGATATATATTATTATGCTATATATATATATATTATTTATTTTATAACATTTAATTTTAGTTTAGAAGCAAATTTAACATTAACTCCATTGAACTTAAAGAAACAAACAACATAGTTTACCTTCGAAAACGTCATAATAGAAAATAATTAATTTTATGGGTAACTATTTCGACATAAGTTTACTATAATTATATCAGCAGTTCTCGATAAGTACTCAATGTTCCAAATATTAATATGGCCATTGTTATTACTTCTACAATGAATCCAATTAAATTCTGCTTATTAAATAACTTTTTTAGACACTTGATTTTTATTATAAATATTTAAGTCACGAATAACAGTGGGAAAAACGTACACACAATATATATATATATATATATATATATATATATATATATATATATATATATATATATATGCTACACACAGACCGTGCATGGAACAAGGAACTCTTCTGGGATAATTAAATCCACTATAGTCCGAGTAAGTAATGACAAATACCGCCTCGGTGGTGTAGTGGTTAGCGTAGCGGACTACGAATCCATCGGCCCAGGGTTCGAGACCCGACGGCAGCCTGCGCGCAGCAAAACCCAGCTGTTCATCCTTCCACAATATAAATTTTCCTAAATAACAGTAAAACCAATTAATTGAAACTTCATTTAAATAATTTACGATACAATTCCACCAAACGAGATGAAAACTATGAAACATATAGCCTCATTCCTGCGACGAAAAAATGAAAAAATTATGATAAATAAAGAAATTATTCATTTGGAATTGCCCGAGCCACTATAGCGGGGTCGAGAATATCTGTTCTTTTAAACATCTTATTTCTGCTTATTAAATAACTTTTTAGACACTTGATTTTTATTATAAATATTTAAGTCACGAATAACAGTGGGAAAAACGTCCGACCCCGCTATATATATATATATATATATATATATATATATATATATATATATATAATAAACAACTCATGCACACACACACACACACACACACACACACACACACACGATGAAAGGCAGAAACTAAATCAGTTCGAATCGAGTCCCTAGAGACCTTTTTCGTTCGATTCGTGTCCCTAGAGACCTTTTTATACCCAAAACATAATCCGATAGAGGAAAGGATTTCCGAGAATCTGCCAACTCGGTCGGCTTTATTTTACCTTTCTACGAGTCAAAGCAAGCAAAACCTCGCCTCACACCTTGTTTCAGCATTCACTCATTTCACGTTTTATTGTGAATTTCATCCCATATATATATATATATATATATATATATATATATATTATTATTATTATTTCTACAATGAAACGGGGTCGGGCCGAAGAACGGGTGAGAGATCTCCCCCCCCCAATATATATATATATATATATATAAATTGAATTTACCGTGGTACACCATGTTTGGCAAACGCTATAGTGGTGCAAGCCTCATTTACTGATGCATATTATATCTATCGGGCAAATAACTTTTAATTCAGTCACTGATTGACCCTCTAATACCGCAACAATACAAATTATTGAGTAGAATGTTGTGTTCTATTACATCAAGCACCTTACTCATATCTATATAAATTGAATTTACCGTGGCACACCATGTTTGGCAAATGCTTTAGTGGTGCAAGCCTCATTTACTGATGCATATTATATCTATCGGGCAAATAACTTTTAATTCAGTCACTGATTGACCCTCTAATACCGCAACAGCACAAATTATTGAGTAGAATGTTGTGTTCTATTACATCAAACAACTTACTCATACCCACTGCCATAATTTTCTTTTATCATAACTCAGCCGAGCAACTAAGCGACGTTGGATCTGAGTGGTAGTTGGATGGGGAGTCGCAGCAGATAATTTACATTCGATAAATGTAATGAAATAATTAAATAAAATATGCATTTATTTTTATATCACGGATGGAGTCGATGTAGACAATGCAGGTCTTGAGCTTAAATTATCTAAAACCATAACAATACAAATTATTTCAATAGAATATTATGGTCTATTACATTATTACACCTTGCCCAGATCCATTACCAATAACCTCAATTTAGTAATAATAACAATTATCTCTCATACACTATATATATATATATATATATATAGAAAGAGAGCGAGAGATGCGGGAAATTGAGTAAATGGAAATATTATTTTCTCGAAAACTATGGGTGATAGAAAACTTCTGAAACCATATTTGGAATCAATATCAAAAGTTCTATACGAATCACCAAATAATTTTCAAAGGAGAATAAGAGCATTAATTCTATTAGTGAAATATAAAGATGCAATTACTCGTCCGGTCTCGTTATAGCGGAATGGTACGTCATAGCTCCACCCAGCTACATCGGCAGCCAATCACGACGAACATCTGGTCTTTTGGGCGGAGCTTGGCGAATGTGCATATAAAAGGGGATATTTTCAGTTGGGAGTAACAGTAGCTATTTTCGCATCAGTGAATAATCACCAACCATGGACCTGTACGTCTCCCCAGACTTGTATGAAGAACGTGATACTGCAGCATTAACCACAATTAGTCTTTTCAATGCGGCTGATTGTGGCGAACTATTTTCGACGCAAACCGTAGAAGATATTTGCAGTGACGCTCCTTACAATCCGACGCAAGGGACTACCATAGAAATGTAAGTGTCCATAATTCGATTTTATATATATACGGAGAGTTGTAGTATTTCGTCAAATAGATACTAGTCAAAAATGTCAATCAATGTTATTTCCCCATTATGCTAAAATCGAAATTTTTATGGCGTTCACTCCTCGAACCAAAGATATCTTCACATAATGGGGATCTGTCTGTCTGTATACTCTGTATATGTTTTCCTTTAAGGTCCGATGAGGATTTGACACGAGTTATACAATCTTTTGAAGGGAATACGGATGATATACTAATCAGTCAACAATGTCAAATAATGTAAGTGTTTTTCGATCTTTTTGGGATAAGAAGACACAATATATTTTCATAAATTTATTAAATGAAAGAAATCAGTACAATAAACGAATATACAAATATACGAACAAAAACATTATAATATACAACGAGTACGTACAATTGGAAAACGGTTTTTTATCTGTCTGCATACCATTTCATCGTTTCGGTGAGTGTGACACGGGTCAAATAAATTTAAAAAATTTATAAATTCTTTATCATTTGACATATGCATGAGAAATGAGACACAGTACATTCCGCAAACATTAGTAAAATATCCCTGCATACGAAATGGGTTCCATACAACTTCGGGAATATGTAACTGAGCGAGAAATTTTACAATAATAGGGTCACTCCAGGGTTGAGTACCGAGTGAATCAAAATAGTACAGGCGCTGTCTATTTTTAAAATAGACAGCGATCCAGTGAATCCCTTCATTACCGATGATGTCTGTGTTCACAATAAGACTACCGCATTCTCGCGTACTTGGCAAACTCAATGTTTCATTCTTCGCAAACACGCCGATAAATTTGGAACGTGTGACTCGCTCCATTACTTTCTGAAGTGTATTAGCATCCATTTTAAAAGTCAGTGATAACGCTTCTAAATCTATCTACTTCTATTAGGGCTTGCGATTCGAGATATACTAGTACACTAATAGGAGCGTCTATAGGCTTGGCGAATTCCAGCCGCACTGAGATGTTACCGCTCTGCTGTGGTGTTAAATGGGTATTTACGCTAGCAGATAAGTCAGGTGTAATGTCAAACGGATAAAGGTTAAATTGATCAATGAATTCTTCCTGCGTTACCCCATTACCAAGCTCATCACAATCACCTGCAATATGGGTCAGATTACTATAGGCTCTGGCACAAAGAGGTAACACAGCGTCTGATGAATAGTCCGTACCCATTGTTCCACCCAAAGCAGTGCCATTAACGTATAGAGTTATATTTTTAAGTCCGAAATTCTCGAATTTAAAGGCACTCTTTTTATATTTTCCATTCACCGAAGCGTGGTCCTGCATGCCGATTAATATCCTTTTAGGAAGATTTCCCAGGGCAATGTTTTCTATCTGCTTCGATGCCAACCCTGCAGGAACCGTATATAGTTTGATCTGCACTCTGTTAATAGGATATTTCACTGTAGCGTTTAGTAAATTTTTCTCAATTTCTAGTTGTTTTGGTGAACTTAATTTCACTCGCCGTACGCGGAGGTATGTGTCCATAATGTGAACCACAACGGACTTTGCACCCTCTTCTTGATTCGCATCCAGATTTAAGCAGATCTCAGGACTCGTGCGGGTGAGCTTTATTTTCATATCCACCCCGTTCACAAGCAACTTCTCCTGGAAAGTGAAATCTGTGTGCAACCGTCCAAAACACTCGTATATTTTCTTTTTAGAATTTTTAAATTTGTCCTTTATACTATTTTCATCTTTAGTTTGATAATATCCCTCCGCACTTAAAAAGGTAGCCTTCGCTTCTTTGGAAAAGTTGAGGACATTTTCCAAATAGGCTCGTAGATGATAGTACCCCGTGCCTGCCGATATGTTGGTCTGATTTAAATATACGTCACACTGGTTGAATATGGCGTGCAGAAAGTTTGTTTCAGGGTATACAGCATATTTGTCATCGCAGGCCGTTCCATCAGAATGGGCTATACGTAGCTTAGCGTACATGTGCACACAGCTTGGATCAAAAAAGTAAGGACCTGAGCTGGGTATCACGAATTCTATAGGTGCACTCGGGAACTAATTGTGTTTAAAGGGTTAATTGTAATAAAGTCACTGTGCTCAATAGAAACTTGGGTTGGCGGGAGCTCAAAAAAGGACAGCTCCGATTTACAGCATTGTGAACTACATGGGTGGATGAAGCGTGCCATGGCGAAATAGTGACTCCTCTCTCGACAAGTGGTAAACAAACTATGATTCATGAGATCAATATCCTTAGCTTATATCAGTCAAAAAAGTGGTCAACCATAGGTTTCATTCGCTTACAGCATTTCTTTTTTGATAGCCTTTTACGTTTAATACCACGTGACCCCTTCTTCTTCTTCCGGGGAGCCCTCTTCTTCCCGCCACCACGCATTTTTCTCTTTGCATCTTTGATGATTTCGTTCCGTGTACGCTTTAAATGTTTTTTTAGAGCTTCTTTAGGTTTAGCCCCGGCCAATATGTCTTCTGCAGTGTTAAGGCCTGATTGTAGCGCTTTCCTTCCAAGGTATCTGGCACCCCTCTTCAGCAAAGGAACAGCCGTACGTAGTATGGATGAAAAAATGGATCCAAGTCCACTACCGCGCTGGTATCGCATCCCTCGATAGACGGTGAAAGGCTTTCTATCCATTACAACTCAGTGCGTCGAAAGTGTAGCTTCACTGTTAAGCTCCCGTTACCGAATGGGAAGTTTTCGCCCTCAATCGTTCTTATATATATTGTGATATTGGTTATTAAATTAGTTGCGACATTCACATAATGGGGTCTGTCATATGTAATACTCAAACTCCTTCCTCTATGGTTGGGGATGTGAGCAATGCGCAGCAGGCGTGCCTGGGTATCCCCAACAAACTGGTGCTCCACTATATTACTGTAAATATAGCACATGTCTGGGGACCTTTCAGCCAATTTCTCCATCTTCAATTGATACATTAATCTGGACAAGTTATACTGTGTCTCGTGAAATGTGTCTCTTTGGAAGGCTGCGCTATATCGGCCGTTGGTTAGAATTTTGAACTTTCTATGTTCTTTAAGACATTGTTAGTCTTTGATTTTAGGATTAGTGTATGTGCAGGGTTGTTTACGATTTCATATACTAAATCATTCGTAAGGTTTGAGTTTCTTAAACTTACGTTTAAGCCTCTCACAACATCCTCGGCCGAACCATATTGACCCGGCCCTAGTCTTACTTCTGTACTGTAATACCGTGCAATCTTAGTCCAAGCGATGCGCATAGTTTCATCCATAGCTACCCCAGCTTTTTCACACTCGTCAATGTCTCTAAGAATCGTAAAAACGGTTTCTTTATGTTCAATATTTAAAAAGACGGTGTCCAGCTGAATTTCGCATATCCCCACCTCATACGAATCACGACCCAATTCAATGTGCCCATGGAGTTCTGTTACAAAGTTGGCTAGCGTGTTGTTAGGGTGTACAGAGGACGAGGAGGACGGAGTGTGACGTAGAAATGGTTAGGAGCCATGTTGCATACTATTTAAGCTTCATTATTGCATCAGCTTTTATATAGGTGTTGAAGCTTTCTGGGTACCCTAGCCATTTCACCAGGTACATTTTTCTCCTTCCTGAACCTTTGCTTCCTAAAATTTTCTCAATTTTAAACACATTTTTTTCTAAATTAAACGCAACTTTCTGCAATTCCTCGCGGTAAAAGCCTCCTGAGATTTCTTCCCCATTCAAATCTTCAATGTAATACATCATTATCACACCTTTAGGTCTCACAGCCCTAACTTTAAAAATCTCGCGTGTCCATCCTTGCTCAAAACCCTTTGCGAATTTATTCCCCGAACGCGACAGCCTTACATAATCATTGGTTTTGAAGCGCACAGAGTGTGGTGTGGTGGTGGTGGTGGTGTGGTCCATCTCTTCTCGGGAGCGTACCTCTTTCTAAAACTTCGTTAGGTGTTGCCCCAATCGTGCGATGGTGTGAGCGGTTGTAGGATGATGCCAATGGTTCCAGAATGTCTAGAAATCTGTATGTGTTTTTATGTGTAAAATAACGGTGCATGCGTTCCTTTATGGTGCGCTGAACTCTTTCAGCTAAAGAAGCCTTATGTATAGAATTGGTTGTGTAATAGCTGATATTAAACTCTGTCAACATATTCTGAAAAGCACGGCCTATAAACTCCTTCCCCATATCCGTACAAAAATAGCCAGGAACCCTGTTTTCTTTTAACATTAGCGTTTTGGTGGCTTTAGCAACTGTTTCAGGTGATTTATTTTTCAGAGGAACTAGCCACAGATATCTAGAGAATACGTCTATTATGAATAGAATGTAGCGGTAACCATCGTTATACACAGAATATCTTTGCATGTCTGTTAAATCTGCTTGCCAAATAGAATCAATCGAGGAAGCCGTTGTCTTGGCTGTTTTAAACCTTTTTCTCACAGGCTTATGAAGCGTATAAGCGTCCTGCTCCCTCAAAAATCTTTCAACATCTTTTTTTCCTACTCCGTAAACGTGCAGTCTATCTACGCCGCCGTAAGAGGATGGGGTAGAAATGTCATAATAACGTTTAGTTAATACGTTAGCCATTTGCGTATTTTAGAGGCACGTGGGTAGGGTTGGTTTAACCTCTTCTTGCTCCTCTTCAAAGGTGTTACCGCAGGGGGTGACGGCGCCTTCAATTGTGTCACAGCGTTGCGTGTTCCAAGTCTTTTAACCTGTTCAGATTTCCTATCAACGTTTTAGGGACATTTATTTGTTGTAGTCTTGCTTTAATATGCTTCCATCCTGATGGTGATGGCCTATCCCACTTTCTCACCAGATCATGGACAATGTCTACGATATTCGATCCCTGTACCTTTGATCCTTCCACAATGATCTCCCCTGTATCGGTCCATTGTATGGCGGGATCCTCATTCAATAGATTATAAAGACTAAGCCTTTACTCCTCAATGTAGTGGGAGGGTATTTTTTAATACATGTTCGATATGTTGTGTGGCTAATCTTTTTGGTTGATCAGCTGTATCGTCGGTACAGATCCTATGTCGCCATCGTCCCCCGTGCTGTGCCTAATAACCACAGGAATCTCCGTAGGGATCTTATAATTTTCGTACTCGTGAAGAAATTTCTGCAGAGCTTCTTGGTATAAGATTCTTTTCTCATCAGGTGTTTTTTCACTGTTTAATAGGGCTAACAATTCGCTTTCCATTCTTTTAAGTCTGCTTTTACGGGGATCTAGATCCGTGTCTCTTTGCAGTGAAGCGTACACCTCGTGGGGAATCACTACCACTTTCTTCATTATATTAATCTAGTCAGTAAAGGGCCCAAAACTGAAAATAAGATGGGGAGAAATGACCCTCCTGTTTGCACAATAACTCGTTTTTTCTTCGCTACAGTTTGACTTTTACGAGCGAGTGTACGTATTATGTTCTTGTAGCGGCGTAGGCGAGCCTTCTGATGGGTTTTCATTGATACATTGCAATTTATAACGTTAAGACAGATTTCACAGATGCATTTTAAAAAGTCGGCGTCGATATTTTTAATAAACATCTGCTGCATTGCCCGGGGCAGTCGATGATAGATTTTTATTAATTCATGGTATTTCTTTAGTCTCTTTGTCATTCTGGAATATACACCGTTTCAGGCTCGTTTGGAAATATATTCGTTCGCAGAAGCACTCTAAACGTGTTTCGCGGATGAAGGTCGCAAAGCAAATATCCGTAACGCGTGCTTGTAGCTTCTTTATAAACTTCCAAAAACTCCTTACGCTGATTCGGGAACATTTGATTGGCTAATACCCCAATTTGTGATACATCTCTACGTTGCGCGAATAAGACTAGATATTGCGTATTTAACGACACATCGCGCATGTATCTATTTTTGAAAAATAGATTCTGATTGATGAAGAACACGCTTATGTTAAGATGGTGGGAGTATACTGTAAATGTCTCGGCAAACGTTTTATCCATCTCCAACATGAGATCGTCAATTACAATGATTGTATGTTCAGTTCCCTTTAGCGAATTAACGTCATATACACCTTTGTGGAACAAAATATCATCTTGGTACTCGTTGAACACTGATTGATACGTCGAATAGCACCATATAACTTTATGCACAAATTTCGAGAACATCTCGCCCTTTTCTTTAATGATTTTAAGCATAAACACAGTTTTACCACATCCTGTAGGTCCAGATATAATACATGTGGATGGGCTCGTGAATCTGAATTTTTCTACAGAGTCCATTTCTAACACGTCACACTCCTAAGTGGGTCATTTACAAAATATTACAAATTTTGAGTGCTGATCCTTATATTTCTTCTCCCACAGAACCGACGATGAGGTAGAGCACCCTATCATTACGGATGACGATGACAGTGTAGTTGTGATCTCTCCCCTGAACCCTCACCAGCGATACAGGTTGCACGTCCAAAGCGGAGGTATGAGAACCCCACATCAGGTATAAAGCGGCGCGAAATACGTACCTGTTGCAGCAGACCCCCAACCCTCAACCTCTTACGCAACAACCTCCCCAGCAGCAGCACCTAATATACCCCCTTATTCCGCCCCCCGTTCTGTTAAGTCTACAATAATAGATCCCCAACCCTCCTACGCAACAGGGCCCCCATCAGCAGCACCTAATATACCCCTAATTCCGCCCCCCGTTCTGTTGAGGATGTTATTACGTTCGAGTTAGTGCGCCGCAGCCCCCACCCCCGCCTTGACTAGAAATCGGTATAGAGTCAGGGTCGACCCTAGAGCCCTGTATAGCAATGGAATTGAGCGCGGGATACGCAGGGTAGTACAGCGTATTATAGAGTTTGCTCTTCAGAATCGCGACGAGCGTGAGGTCAGGACGAGTCTGTCCTTTGGGTTCGGGTCAGATGACGGTGATGTAGACGATTATTGGGTGATAGTACCGTTTAGACGTTTGGCTGCTGAAGATGTAGAATATATATTAGGGCGTATAATGCAAGCCGTCCAAAGTAGTATAGCCTTCAATATGGACAACTTCACGGTAAATATTGACCGTGTATTCCGTGTTGCGGGTCATAGTGCCATACCGTACACTCTTAACTTCAATTCTCCAACTATTTACCGAAGGCATATAAACGTCGATCGTGGTTGCGGCTTTATAGCAGTACTCTTAGCACGTATGTTTACTGTACAAAATACACGGACTCAAAAAATTTGGCTGCCTACGATCGTTGAGCGTGCCCGTAAACTAGCTGTAGACTGTGAACTTGAATTTGACTGTAATATGGGTCCTGAAGAGCTGAGAAAGGTAGAACAGGAAATGAATGTGCGCATAGTTATATTTGGTTTGGATGATCGCCGCCGGACTGTGTATGTTTTTAAAAGCTGTGTGAGAGATCGTACAAGGCCCCTACTTATTTTAGGATTGTCAGGGACAACGTATCTCCCCATCCGTAATATAAGGGGGCTTTACGCGAGTTATGACAAAAGTCGAAAATATGGGAGACATCATGATTTGTGTAAGGGGTGCCTCGAGTTTGCGGATGATATAGTGAGACATTGTAAAGAATGTCACATGGTATGTGAGCAGTGTAAAAGCACCAAATGTGAAAGCCGTGTAGTTGAGAAGAGAGACTGTGATGTGTGTAGACGCACATTTTTCAATAATAGCTGCTTTGATCTCCATAAATCAATTGGTACGTGCAGGAAAATGAGAATCTGTGAATGTGGTATGTTTCACACAATGGATAATTGGGGAAAATTTAAGCACAAGTGCGACGTAATTCACTGTCCTACATGCCAGGAGGAATATAAGGCGGATGGAGTAAAGCATGTGTGTTATATGAAAGATGCTAAGCCTAAAAATAACCCTTGTATAACTGTGTACTACGATATAGAAACATATACGAACGCTGAAACCAAAGAGGTAATTCCACATTTACTTGTGAGCCAGACCATCTGTGATGAGTGTATGGGTATCGAATGTGACGAGTGCCCCAAATGCGGTAAACGGACAAACGTTTTTAAAACGAATGTCAGCGATAGTCCTGTGAAACTATTTGTGTCCTATATTGTCAAGTTAGCCGACAAGTTCAAAAAAATGACTGTGTATATTCTCGCCCATAACGGGGCAAAGTTTGACACGCAGTTCCTTTATAAGGAGTTGCTTGAACACGAATCCTCTGAGATATTTACAGGTGATCCATTGAAAAGAGGCAACAAATTAATACAGATGCAGATAAGAGGCAATGTACAATTTAAAGATACTTTATTATTCACACCTTGTAAATTAGCAAAGCTACCCAAGGTGATGGGAGTAGCAGCTGAAGTTTCCAAAGGATACTTCCCATACACTTTCCTCACCAGCGAGACTTTAAACTACGTAGGCCCACCACCCCCCAAACATTATTTTGACTGCATGGATGAACGTGAAGACTTTGATCGATACTACGACAGTTTTAATGAAAGTAACCCTTATAATATAGCTGATGAATGTGAGCGTTATTGCGTGAATGATGTGCGCGTGCTTAGAGTATGTTTCCAGGCCTTTAGAAGTATGTACATAGCCCGTTTCAAATGCGATCCACTGCAAGTCGCAACCACCATCGCATCATTATGTTTTACGGTGTTCAAGAATAACTTCATGCCTAAAGACACCTTAGCCATTATTCACCGAAACAACCCCCGCAGTTACGGACACAAGGCTATTTACTGGCTCATACACCTGCAGCAACAAACAGGTGTATACATAAAGCACGCCCGCAACACGGGTGAAGTACCCATTAAGATTAATGGACGTGTTTTTTGGGTTGATGGGTTAAGTGAAAACCGTGTCACTGGTGTGAAGACTGTGTATTCCTTTAATGGATGCTGGTGGCATGGATGCCCCCGCCCTGAGTGCGGTATCGTCGGAGATATCCACGGTAGATCTCCTGCCGACTGTCTTGCAGGGACCCGCACCCGCGATCAACTTATAGGATCACAGTTCACTCACAAAGTCTTGTGGGAGCATGAATATGATGCACGGATGGAGACAGACGATGTATACCGTGAGGAAATAAAAACGATCAAGCGTTCAATGGTGCTGGACCCTCTCAAATGTGGTGATAGCTTGTTTGGAGGACGTACAAATCCATTCAGACTATACTTTCCACCTACGGTGGGCGTGAAGCTCCATTACTACGATTTCTGTTCTTTATACCCATACGTGATGAAGAGCCATCCGTACCCCGTGGGCGCTCCTGAGAAACTGGGGGACCTAGCATACCTCCATCAATGAATTTTCAAAAAATTTGAATGATCATTACTTTGGGCTCTCTTTCGTAGACGTACTCCCCCCACGCAATTTATGGATGCCGATCTTACCTGTCGTTATCGACGACAAGCTCATGTTTCCCCTGTGCGTGAAGTGCGCGGAAGAGGATAACGGCGAATGTAACCATATACCCCACCAGCGTAAGATCAGAGGCGTATATACAAGTCCTGAGCTGGCCCTAGCCGTACGCCATGGTTATAGAATACTGAAGATACACGAGGTGTGGAGGTTTCAGAAGCTCCCCAACCTTTTCACACCATATATAAACGCCTTTTTGAAGGATAAGGTTGAAGCATCAGGGTATCCGCGAGGAGTTGATACCGAAGATGAAAAGTCTGCCTATATTCAACGTTACCGCGACCGCGAAGGTATACAACTTGATCGTGTCCAAATTGTAAAGAATCCTGGCAAGCGCTTTAGTGCAAAGTTGTGTCTAAACAGTCTATGGGGAAAATTTGCGCAGAATACCGGCAGAGGGAACATTCATTTGGCACAAAGTTATAGCGATGTCTGGGATTATGCCAATGCCCCCGATAAAGAGGTCATGGAGATCGTGAATGTAGGTAATACTTACGTAATAAAGTACAACAACACTGAATTTGCCACAGATACCTCAAGGGTTACAAACATACCTGTGGCGAGCTTCACAACAGCCTACGCCCGTATAAAACTTTGGGGTCTATTGCATTCTCTTGGGCGGAGAGTATTGTATGCCGATACAGATAGCGTGATATTCACAGAGAGGGAGGGTGATTACATGCCCGCTATTGGGGAGTTCCTCGGCGAGCTCACTGATGAGATCAAGGATGAGTATGGGGACGACGCATACGCCGACTCTTTTATCTCAACAGGACCTAAGACTTATGGGGTACGGGTCAGGGTAGGGGATGAAATGAAATATATCGTGAAGGCAAAGGGTATTACGCTCAACCATGCGAATCGGGAGGTTGTTAACTTTGAGTCGTTGAAGGATCTAGTATGTTTGCAACCTCACCAACTAATTGTAGGCACCCACAATTTTCGGGCGCAGAAGCTGGGAGGCGTGAAGGAACTTAGGGGTACGATGGTGTGCCGTAACACCTATAGGAAACGTTACCAGTTACCTGGCACCTATGATACCGTACCCTTTGGATACCAATGATGCTTCTAACTCACACGTCTTGTATATAATCGTATCTATTTGTAAATATATATATATATAACTTGAATATCTCGTTTATTAATCGTATTTGTAAATATATGAATATCTCAATAAATCAAATAGCGTTTCACTTTCTCCTTTGTGTGTGTGTGTGTGTGTGTGTGTGTGTGTGTGTGTGTGTGTGTGTGTAGGTGAAAGTTCTAAGCTCCGCCCACTGCGTGAGTCATGCTACTATCTGGGAGTCCCTGCGTGGTCAGTCGACCGCAGTAAGCCCGAGAGATCAGACGTGTATTCAGATCAGACGTATATTGAAATGGCTACCTTTAATATTGCTTGCACAACGTTTATGAAATGGTATTCAGTAAAGTGTGAGGATGTGGTGGATACCGAAAAACTTCCTATTCCCCCTCCTATGCCTCTTTTAAAGCCACATTGGATTGTGCGAAGTTCCAAGATGTACAAATACTCTACGGATGTTCTGGTGAGACTGTTGAAGGCTTTCGTTGCACAGACGATGTGCTGAAGTATGCTGCAGGGCTAAACTTTATAAAGTCTCACATACACCGTGAAGTAAAAGAAACAACGCGTGCAGAAGAGAAGCAGCAGGTATGGATAATGAGCCTTGTGGATGGGTGGTGTGACAAGCGGTATTACGTCATGCTACACCATGTCGATTACTCATACCCTACGTCTGAAAATGTGAATCTCGTGATCATGGACAATCTTAGGTGTTTTTATCACTATATTAACGTATATCATGATGAGGTTCATAGTGAGGTTGTGGCTAGTGCCATGCGTGAGTTTTTAACAGATTTTAGAGACGAGTATCGTTTGATGGGTAGAAAGGAAAAATATGAGCATATGTTCCTCTCAAATAGTGCGCCGGAGTGTGGAGATGATTAGCGCCTAGTTCTTATCCAAAGTGCGTAGGCTGGTAGTGACGAAACGGAAAAACAAATATGTGCAACAATTCGAGTCGTACGAACATGCCCATTCACGTATCATCGAGTCAGCCGCCCGTCGAACCGTTCCTGCCTGTGCCTCACACGGCTCATAGTTATCTCAGAGCTTGAACCGAGTAGACGTGCGCTCCTCGAATACGATGGAACTTCCTTTGAGCAGCATTCTCAACGCCTCGTACGATGTGTCCGTGACGAAATCGTTGCGCGTGTTCAGGCGTAATTCCGGTACCATTAGCTATGTACTGGAAACGGAATGTAGACCGACAAACAAACGGGTTTATTTAAGTATCGAGGAGATGAATAGAATCTTTGTGATAGTTGATAAGTGGTGTGAAGATCGTTATAAAATACCTGCTAACGTAGGTACAAGAAGAGAGCAGATTAGTGACGCGCCCTCATACGCCGTTGTATGTACGTTGTGTATAAATAACGATCGGCCATGCATTGATATAAGGCTGATGTGGAAGAATGCTTCTGATAATAACGCTCTTATTCCTACGCGAAACCGTTTCATCCTCGACAGAATGTTTGAAATCGTCGGATTCCGTAAACTGAAACCTATATTAGACGCGCGTGTTACGGATATGCTTTATTTTGATACAGTTCTTGAATACGCATACACTGCTCTGCTCGATGGGTTTACCGAGTGTAGGACTGGTGAGAATGGTCTAGTGCTGGATGTTTATTTAAAAAGTTTAGACTCTTTGAAATACCATGAACTTTGGTACAAAGCAATTGATCGGTACAAGGCTGAGCTCACCTACACCGTTCACCCTGAAGAACTATTTCTTTATATAACGCGCAGTTGTCGTAACGATTTAGAAGATTATTTCAATTGCCGCTATGTTGAGTGAAGAGTTCACGATTGAAAAGCTCGAGTCGGTAGAAATAAACCCTCGATTGGAAAAGCGTTCTTATAAACTTGTGTTTAATAATGTAGCTAACGATGAACTCTTTGTGCGTGCTTTTGATTGTATTCTAGACGTATTTAAAGATGACTTGCCAACCGGTTGTAAAGTGGGGACAAAAATAGTACTGAACGATATGAAAGCCATTCATATCGAATACAGGTTTCCCTATACTTTAAGCGGTGAAATATTATTAAGCCGCATAGACTGCGTAATGCAGAGCAATAATGATGTAATTGTAAACTCGATTAAGACCGATTTTAGTATTTTGAAAAAAAAGTGAATTGTATATATATTTTGCTTGACGATTATACGCATATTTCTATTGATTTGTGTTTATATATATATATATATTTTGCTTGATATTTCTCCTGTACTGTTATGTACATATTGAAGTGTATATGAAATGTATATTTTATTTTATATATCACCATAATTGTGTGTGTGTGTGTGTGTATATTTCTCCTGTACTGTTATGTACATATTGAATGTATATGAAATGTATATTTATTTGAAATGTATATATATTATATATATAATTGTGTGTATATATTTTGTTATGTACATATTGAAATGTATATGAAATGTATATTTTATTTTATATATATAATATACATTCAACTGCAAAGAACACGCAGTATAAATAACGTAAAGAACGACGCTTGTATAGGAGATATTCCGCGCAAGACGAGAAAGAGAAAACAACAAATGAAAAAATGAAGTACCACCTGGGAAACGAACCCGGGATCTTCCGATTGCCGGTCAGACGCGATAACCACTACACCATGGACTTCACTCTTCCAAATGCCGTAATTCCTCTACATACTCGCAGAAACCAATGCCCCAAGGTATATATATCCATAGTTGTGTGTATATATTTCTGTTATACGCATATTCCTCAAATGTATATTTATTTGAAATGTATATTTTATTTTATATATATATATATATCCATAATTGTGTGTATATATTTCTGTTATACGCATATTCCTCAAATGTATATTTATTTTCTATATATTTATAATAAAAAGAATGATGCAATGTTGTTTATTGTTATGCCTTCTACTACCGGTATTCTGTATACAACAGGTATCTGGCAATATTTAAGGCTTCTAAGCCAACTGGCTGATTAGGAGTCTATAATAGTGTATACAATGGTATCTGGCAACTCTGTCTTCGGAATACATGGAGCTATCTGGCAACTCAGCCAACTGGCTGATTAGGCGTATATAATAATAATGTATGCAATAATACTGCTAAAAAGAGGTATCTGACAACCATTTACAGCCAACTGGCTGATTAGGAGTCTATAATAGTGTATACAATGGAATACATGGCGCTATCTGGCAACTCAGCCAACTGGCTGATTAGGCGTATATAATAATAATGTATGCAATAATACTGCTAAAAAGAGGTATCTGACAACCAGCCAACTGGCTGATTAGGAGTCTATAATAATGTATACAATGGTATCGCGGTATCTGGCAACTCAAGCCATTTACGCCAACTGGCTGATTAGGAGCCTATAAAACAACGCCAACTCGGCTGGAAGTCTTAATGTGCACTTGGCTCCTGCCAGGTGAACACCTCTCCTCCTTTCTCTCCTCCTCCTTTCTCTCCTCCTCCTTTCTCTTGGGGGATAACGCCGCCTCCAAGTTCCCCCCCCCTTTGCAACAACCCCCATTTGCAACAACCCCCTCCCCCTTTGCACCATTACATAATAACCTGCAACATTCCTGCACTCTCCCCTTTTGCGGCTATACTACTAGGGTCTGCTAGGTATGCGGCACACACCCACATAAGCTAAAAAATAAATAAATGATTAAATCTTTTATACTAAATAATATTTAATAAAAATAAAAGGTCATGATAATTTTGTATGCATTAATATACAGTATTAACCTTCGTTGTTGCTTCTAGTACTTTCTGTTCGCTGCTCATATCTGCGGTCGAGCTAAATAGTAGCTTAGACCCTGATTTTTGAAGTAAGTGGACATTCTGGACAAAAGCACCAAACTTGGCTCAAATGTTGTTCAGGACCTTAGCTACCAATTTTTCCCCGGAACCAAGACGCACAATCCTATCTTGGCTGCCATTTTGGAAATCCAAGATGGCTGCCAGCTAGAAATCAACAAACTATTGCGAGGAGAAATTATAAATAAATAGTCCCTAAACCTACATATTTCGATGCCAGGATTGCTATAAAATAATCAGAATTACCCTTAAATGTTTATTTAATGTAAAATATTTAATAATATAACTATATAATATGTACTTTTCTGTTTTGCAGGTGATTTGTGAACATGGATTGGAGCAAATGCATGGTTTGTCAAGAGAGCAAAGGTGAGACTCTTAAATGTCCACTCAATGCTGTGAGTGGTAAAAAAACTGAAGCATATGCAACATTTATGGAGAATGTCAACGCATTCAAGAATCTTGGAAGACTACCAGTTCCTCTTCTTTTCAATGAAGAGGTGACTGTTGAAGATCTGGTTCAGAATAAAGCTGTGTGGCACAAGTCATGCCATGTTAAATTTAGTAAAGAAAAGCTTGAAAGGGCTACAAAAAAGAGTGAAAGGGCGGATGAAGGTGAAACCAGTTCATTTACGGGGAAGCGGGTTCAGCGGCATCCTATGGACAAAGCAACTTGTGTGTTTTGTCAACAAACACATGGGCATCTTCACGAATTCAGTACATTTGGCGCTGACGTCAATTTACGAATGATGGCTACAGAACTCAGTGACACAGAACTAATGTCTAGAATAGGAGGTGGTGATCTCATAGCCATTGAAGCCAAGTATCATCTACAATGCTTGACATTTTATCGGAACCGTTACCGCTCACTTTTGAGACAAAAATAGAGCAAGGAAGAAGGCTATGAAGAAAACTTGATGAAAGCAAAGGCAATAGTTGAGGTCGTTAATCATGTAGAAAATTGCGTGGAAGAAGGAATCTTTCAAATGAAGTTTTCTGTGCTATTTGATCTGTATCAAAAAAGACTTCGGGACTTAGGTATTAATAAGGAAATGAACAGAGGACGATTCAGAGAGAAGATTCTGGAGTATTTCCCATATGCCCAGGAAGTGAGTGATGGCAAGAACAAAATCTTAGTTTTTCAGCAGGGAATTCAGGAAATGCTCAGAGAGACAAATAGACAGAATTTTGAAGGAGATACTATGATTCTTGCAAAAGCTGCTAGAATCATACGCAAGGAAATCGTCAACTTTACTGGATTCAAGTTTGCAGGTGCCTTTCCATCTGGTTGTCAACAGGAATCGGTACCTACAACCTTGAAAACCCTTATATCTATGATCACAAATGGTGCTGACGTGAAGGACCAAACACCAGAAGACTCCCCTGCAACTCTCACTGTCTCGCAACTTATCCTTTTTATTTTTAGGAACAAGCATACATCATCATCTAAGGTTCGCCATTTTTTGGAAAGAGAACCACCATTGCCTCTGTATCTTGGTCTGAAAATTCATACTGAAATTCGGTCAAAATCATTAATTACACAACTATATGAATTAGGTCTCAGTGTGAGTTATGACCGAATTCTTCAAGTCGAAAGCCAACTTGCAACAGCAGTGTGCCAGAACTTCAAGACCAAAGGAGTGGTTGTACCAGCTCAGTTTCGTCATGGACCATTTATTGTTGGGGCACTTGACAATCTGGATTATAACCCATCTAGTACAACTGCCGTTGGATCATTTCATGGTACAGGGATTAGTCTGTTTCAGTTCCCAACTGTCTCAAACTGTGGAACCAAACAAGGTGATCTTGTGCTACCTTCTCTAGGTTCAAAGGACTTGGAGTTACTCATGTCCTACTCAATTGTACCAGCTGTTGCAATGGACAAAACCAAGGTAGAAGTCCTGAAGTTGTCTAATGTGTCTGACCCTATTGAGGGACACTACCATGAAGCATGTTTCCAGGAAAAGGACTGGATGAAAGAAGCGTTCAGGATCTTGGAGAAAGACACGATAGGGAAGGGTGATGTTATATCATGGTCAGCATACCAAGCTACAAGGCAAGAACAAGATGAAGATCAAATGAAAACCCTTTCCTACCTCCTTCCCTTATTCCATGAAAAACTTCTTGATGGAGCTGCCATCGTCCATTTGCTGTCTACTGCAGGTGTTACCAACTTTGAAGAGTATGCAGATCGTGTATTCGTCCCTTATCTCATCAAACAGTTAGAAACTTGCCAGCGAATTGACATCGTCTGGGATACCTACACTGCAAGCACCTTAAAAGAGACTACCAGAGAAAAACGGGGAAAAGGAATCAGAAGAAAGGTTGAAAGAAAAACCAAATTACCCCTAAATTGGCATGACTTCCTTCGAGACTCTAGAAACAAGCAAGAACTGTTCGCTTTCCTATCAGACAAGGTTGCTGCAATGGAAGTTCCTAACAACAAAGAAGTTGTTATTACATCAGGACCTGAAGTCATCATCAATGGGGCCGACCGCACAATGCCAAGATGCGACCATGAGGAGGCAGACACTAGACTGTTCATTCATCTTCAAGATGCAATAAAGGAAGGGCACATTAACTGCATGATCAGAACTGTAGACACGGATGTTATTGTCATTCTAATAGGAAAATTCCATCACTTGACGTCCATAAGATCTGAAGTAAATATTTGGGTTGGTTTTGGCACTGGAAAAACTTCACTTACCATCATATTAACACAATCTGTGCCTCTTTGGGTGAAGAGAGATGCACATCCCTACCACTGTTTCACTGCTTCACGGGATGTGATACAACATCATCCTTTTACGGAAGGGGCAAGAATACGGCATGGGCAGCATGGCACCATTACCCTGAGGTAACACAAGCATTCACATTCATGGCACGAAATCCATTTGCAGATGTTGACGCCGCAACTCCCCACTTCAAGCTTCTTGAACGGTACACAGTTGTCCTCTATGACAACACCAGTGACATTGAACGTGTAGATGAGGCAAGAAAGGTCATGTTCTGTCAGAAGGGAAAAGCTATGGAGACTATCCCACCAACTCAGGATGCTCTTCTCCAACACACCAGGAGGGTCACATACCAGGGAGGAATATGGTCGACCTGTGAGAGAAGTGAACAGAATCTTCCAACTCCTGAAGGATGGGGATGGACCTTTAGCGAAGAGTCCCAGTCATGGACACCAGTTTGGACCACAAGACCAGTAGCATCTAAAGCTTGCAGCGAATTGGTCAAATGCGGCTGCAAGAGCAAGAGTGGATGTGGCACCAGGTGTGCTTGCAAGAAGGCCAGGTGGAAGTGTACGGAACTGTGTAGCTGCAACTGTGCAGTTTAACATATAGCGTCGAGCGGGGTGAGTTGGGACAGTTCGGGACAGGGGGTGAGTTGGGACAGTAGGCATTGCAATGCTAAATGCCAAGATATTTCCATTTTATGGTGCCCATTTAATAGCCCTGCCCTTACTCTACAAATGTTGTTAATACAAGTTTTCTATAGAACCAAGAATAATGCATGAAAATTGTGCAAATATGAAAGGGTAGCATTTTGACCTTTGTAGAATTTCATTTTTTTAAATGCACATATTTTGCCAATTTTCCTCTCCCACATTCAGTTATAGAGCTAAAGGTCTACTTTTTGGTGGGTGAAATCTTCAATTGTTATAGTTTCGTTGATTTTTCTTAAACATGGTTTTCTTGAACATGGTTTTTGTGTTAAAATATTCACGATTTTCACAGTATATGTTGTACGAAGTGTGATTTCTGCAGTAAACATACTTCTGATCAGCTTAAAAGTTGTTTTATTGATCTGATCATGCCAAAAAACATATAGTTTGATGCCAAACATGCCAAGGGAATTCTCTATTGAAACTTATATCAGAAATTCCATTTTGTCTATGGCGGCCATCTTGAAATCCAATATGGCGGCCAAGTAATGGTCTCTGAAGGTGGTTCCGGGGATATTTTTAATTGTTGGTCCAAAATATACAAGTAGGGAAAGTTTGGTGCTTTTGTCCGGATTGTCCACTTCAACTTGTTTAGCTGCCCTACTAAAACCCTTCTCGCACACTTTAGGGAGGAGGGATAGAAGTGAGGACAGGCAGAAGATGGGAGGAGATGAAAGGGAGTGTTAGGGACAAACTACTGTACACAGAGTGGCCGCAAATGTTTTTGCTGATTTGGGAAGATTTAGGCCGTAGGCTCCATAAATTCTTGGTGAGTAGGGCTAATTTATTCGTTAGACTAGTTGTAGATTTAAGTTAAATTTATATATGGTGACCTAGAATAATTGAAATGGGCTAGCCCAGAAAACCTGAAAGCAGAGCAAGACAAAACTCACCTTAGCAGGTTAATCCGTAAGGCTTTTCTTGAAGTTTTTTCGAGACGTTTTTTTTTTTAATAGAATAACCTTTAATAATAATAATAAAATAAATAATTTTTTTCAATTTACAATGACATGAATAATTGTGAAGCTCGACTATTATTTTATTTAATTTGGCCCTTAAGCTTTAGGCTTTAGGCTTTAAGCAGCTAGTTGTTATAAATTAATAATAATAAATAAATAAATAAGTAAATAAGTATTATTAATAGTTAAAACATGTATTACAATATTAAACATTATTAATGGACAATATTAAACAATATTAGTGGGCATTAATCCTAGATTTTTGTTAGTATGCCATTATTAATCGGGATTTCAACTTGGTTTTAAACAAATTTACACTCACAATACTTTTTATATCGGCATGCAAGTCATTCCATAGTTTCAATCCAATGAAAATGGGTAGTCTTTGAGATGAAGACAATCTAAATTGAGGTATAACAAGCTTTGATCTATTTCTGGTCTGATACGAGTGGATTTCTTGGCGAGTTATAAAATATCTATTTACCCATTGCAAATTAATGATTTTGTTCTTACACTTGTAAACAAAAATAAAATGTGCCAGTTTGGTTATATCGTTGAGCTTTAGTAGGTTTAGCTCTTTAAATAATGCACTCGAGTGATTAAGGAAATCAGCATCAGATAATAACCTTATTGTTCGTTTTTGGATGACAAAGATTCCATTTAATGCGTTGTTAGCGGAGTTTCCCCAAACAAGGGTGCAGTATGTTATATAAAGAACAAGAGTATGATAAAGAGTCAATAAAACTTGTTTAGGGACTACATTTCTAAGTTTAAACATTATAGCAACGCTCCTTGAAATCTTTTTCGCGATATAATTTTCATGATCACTCCATTGCAAATTTTTATCTAGCATTACACCAAGAAATTTTGTTACAGTACACTCCTTTATGGCGACTTCATCAACATTAAGTTCACCAAGATATACATTTCTTTTATTAGTAAAAATCATGAAATTTGTTTTACTGGTATTTAGGAAGAGTTTATTGGTGGTCAACCATTTCATTACACTGATGAATTCTGAATGAAATATATTCTTAGCTGTATTAACATCTTTGCAAGAAAAAGAGACAGTTGTATCACCTGCAAACATTATGAAGTTTAGTATATCAGATGAACGTGGAAGGTCATTTATATATAATAAAAATAACAGTGGACCCAGAACTGAGCCCTGTGGCACACTATGTTTGACAAGCGCTTTAGTTGAGCAAACCTTATTTACTGATACAAAATGATATCCACTGGACAAATAACTTTTAAACCATTACATCAAACGCCTTACTCAAATCCATAAATACTGATATCATTATTTCTTTGTTCTCCTTAGCTATATTTACATTTTCCATAAGATTTAAAATAGCCATTTCCTTTGTTTTATTATTACGGAAGCCATATTGATTTGGAGATAACAAATTGTAGGATTCAAAATATCGCTGCATTCTACTTTTTACAATTTTTTCAAAAACTTTGCTGAACACAGATAATGAACACACCGGCCTGTAATTTGTCGCCAGTGTAGGATCACCCCCTTTAAAAAGAGGTGTTATACAACCAGTTTTTAGCAGTGATGGGAATATTCCTTTGGAAATACTTTGATTGATAATTTTAGCCAAAGTTACAGATATCTTATCTTTAACAAGTTTCAATATAGGTACAGGAATGTTATGAATGTTATTTTTTGTATTTTTTAATTTACCAATAATATTCTGGACCTCAGTAGAGGTAGCAGGAACAAAGAAAACGAATTTAGTGGGCTGGGTGGCATATATTCTAGAGGTGAGTGATCATTATTTATTAATTGTGAGCGAAGCTTATCTGATATTGAAGTAAAATGTGCATTTAAAGAGTCTGCAATAGCAGTATCATCAGAAATTTCTTTATTATCAACATTTAATTTCTCTATGAATTTTTCTTAATTTGTTTTCCAAGAAGATTGTTTATGGTTGTCCAAGTGTTTTTCATGTCTCCTTTATGTTTGGAAAATTGATTGTTATAATTGTTATATTTTGCAATTTTGATTTTAGTTAATTTGTTTCTGCATTGAGTATATTGTATTTTAGGAATTTTGCTCTGCAATTGCAATTTGAATAATTTATCTCTGTTCTTTATTGAAGTGATAATTCCTGGAGTGATCCATAGATTTTCGACAGTTTTGGGTGAAACTGTTTTTCTCCTTAAAGGAAAGCAAATATTAAAAATATGGAATAAGGTGTCATAGAAGAACTGAAACATATGATCTGGGTCATTTAAAGGTTCGTCACAGTCAAGTCGAGTATTTTCTACAGCCCCAATAAATTTTATTTTGTTAACCTCTGAGAATATTCTGTAATCAATAATTGTTTTGTCCGCAACCTGAACAATGTTATTGAATATAGCGTAAGTAGGAAAATGATCACTGATGTTAGTGGTTATAATTCCAGAATTTACAAGGGGATTGCTATTTACAAATATATTATCAATCGTAGATTCTGTTATTCGATTGCCATAGCTGCCGACTCAAGTGGGTTCGTTAATAGAATGACGAAGATAGAAAGAATTCTTTACGTTTAAAAATTTATGAGAGATCTACAGATCTACAGAAGCTAAGGCTAACAAAGACCTTAAGACCCACTCTAAGGTTAGCCCGAGAGAAAGGAAAGAATAGGGGGTTAAGTAAGTAGCAACACCAATCACTCGTGGGTTAATATTCATTCAGAAAAAGAGAAAAAAGACTCACCATCATCATCCGCGGCCACTGCCGACAAGTCGGAAAAATAGTCAAAGAGAATAGGAAAGCGGTGAAAGACGAAAAGAAGTAAAATAAGAACACTTACAAACGCAAACACAGTCTTAACTCACTGTCATACCATGCAAACTACAGACATGCAAGTATAGAGAGGATGAGAAAAAGAAAAAAAAGTAGATAAAGTTAAACAAAAAGTGGGTTAGTTTACGCTACGAGCTACATCTACGTTCGTGTTAGTCTAATTTTTTATTTTTTATTTTTTATTTTTTTTTAAATAATTTTATTGCTGGCATTACACGCTGGCATGTCACAAGCTGGCATTAATCGTCAACAGACTCATCCTCGACCACCACCCCCAGAGCTCCTGTTGCTATTGTTTTTTTTTATTTTAAACGTTAATTTTTTAAAATGCCTATCTAAACGGTTCTTAAACATATTAACGCTGGTAGAGTTAACGACTGACGCAGGAAGATTATTCCACTTATCAATTACTTTAAACGTAAAGAAGTTTTTAGAGATATTAGTAATGAAACGTCTGCCACGCAACTAAATCCGTTGTTACGAGTATTGCTATTATCGAAAGTGAACAATTTGTCAAAATTTACGTTATCGATGTTATTAACGATTTTGAAGACTTCAATAAGCTCTCCCCTTAATCTCCCAGTTTCGAGTGAATGCAAGTCTAACACTTTAATTCTATCTTCATAAGGCTTGTTGCGCAATGACGGAATTAATTTCGTGGCACGATGCTGAACCTTTTCTAACCTATCAATATCCTCGCGCAAATACGGGCACCAAAACTGAACGGCATATTCTAAATGAGGCCTGACTAGGGACTTGTAAAAGGGCAATATAATATCCTTCGATTTAAATTCGAAATTACGCGCTATGAAGCCTAACATCCTCTTAGCTTTTGCGAAAGACTCCAGGCACTGGTTCCTAACTTTTAAATCCTTAGATACGCGTACGCCTAAATCTACTTCCTCGTCAATGCTCGCTAACTCTCTACCATCCATCGTGTACGTGTAATTATTGTTACGAGAATCTATATGCAAAACTTTACATTTGTCTACGTTAAATTGTATCTGCTACTTATCCGTCCACTCCATAATCCTATTTACATCGTCTTGGAGCCTATTTCTATCGTCCTCGTTAACAACCTTACCGCCTAATTTAGTATCGTCCGCGAATTTTGACACGTTACTAATCAATCCTACATCTATGTCGTTAATGTAAATTACGAATAGCAATGGGCCTAACACTGAACCCTGTGGGACACCGCTACCTACATCCAACCACCCCGATTCACTACCATTAACAACGACCCTCTGTCTCCTAGCACGAAGCCATTCCTCTAACCCAGTGGTCGGAGGAACAGGGGTAAATTACCCAAATGGGGTAAATTTAAAACTTTTGGGGGTAATGCGTGCAGTATGAGAGACACTTTGTGCTGATATTTTTTTCATATATTTTTATTTTATTTTGTTACATAACTGTGGCGTTATTCTAAATTTTAGAATATTACGAATTTACGTCCTGATTACGTCCTCAAATATATTTTGGGTAATACCCAAAAAAGTTCGCCGACCACTGCTCTAACCAGTTAGCTACCTGACCGCGTATACCGTGCGCTTTAACCTTCGCAATTAATCTTCTATGCGGAACTGTATCGAACGCCTTTTTAAAATCTAAATAAATAACGTCAGACGCTCTATGCCTATCGTATTCGCGCACTATTTCGTTATAAAATTCTAACAAATTAGTTAAACAAAATCTATGGCGTCGAAACCCATGCTGACTACTATTAATCAAATCTCTACTTTCTAAGTGATCGATGATACGATCCCTAACTACGGATTCCAAAAGTTTACCGACAATTGACGTTAAGCTAATGGGCCTATAATTGCTAACTACTGTGCGGTCGCCTTTTTTAAAAATAGGCGTGACGTTGGCTAATTTGAAGTCTTCAGGAATAATCCCCGTTTCGAGTGACTGATTAAAAATCTTCGTTAAGGGGCCTACGATAACGTCTTTCAAATCTTTCAAATGTCTGGGATAAAAAGCGTCAGGGCCTGAAGCCTTGCTAACTTTTAGCCTATCGAAATAATGCGCAATCTCACCCTCGTAAACAGTTATTTCATCCAAAATAGTCTCGCTACTAAATGGAACGATATCGTCCACGTCGGGGACATTATTTACGTCTTCTACGTAAAAACTGTCGCAAAAAAGTTATTGAAAATATCCGCCATCGCCTGAGCGTCAGAACCCAAAGCGCCGTTAACATCCACTAGAGGGTCTATGTTATCTTTTATCGGCTTACGATTATTGATATATTCAAAAAAACTTTTTTGGATTATGTTTACTATCCGCAGCTATAAGTATCTCTAAATTACGCTTAGCATTCCTAACTGATCTTTTGACCTGACGTCTAAGCTCGATATATCTATTAAAGTTAGCTGCCGTGCCATTGCACTTATTAAGCCTATACGCTCTGTTACGCTCGTTTATGAACTCGCCTATTTCCTAGTCCACCACTTGGGCCTACCATGATTTCTAGCGCGCTTGGGCCTACGAAGAATAAACTCCCTTTCAATATTCATTAAACTTTCTTTAAACGCCTCCCAATGCAAATTTGTGTCATTACCCATAAATAAGTTATCCTAGTCGACTACTCTCATCCTATCCGCAAAAATATCAAAATTAGCCCTACAAAAATCAGGGACTTCTATTACGTTACTATCCTTAGTGTTTTCTATCAATAACTTAAACCTAAGAATTTGATGATCACTACATCCTAAACTCTCGCCTACTTCTAAACTATCGACTATATTTTCGCCGTTCGTCATCACCAAATCTAAAATATTGTCACCGCGCGTTGCTTCGGTAACTATCTGTCGTAAAAAATTATCCTCCATGAACTCAATCAATCTCAAACCCTCCTCATTACCAGTAAAAGTCTCGTAATTAACATTAGGGCAGTTAAAGTCTCCGACAATTATACTATTCCGATTGTCAATAAAGTTACCAAGAAGTGAGTAAAATCTAGTATCGGTATCGAAGGGTTGAACGGGAGATCTATAAACAACAAAATTAAAACTAATACTATGCGCCCTAACTTCAACGCATATCGCATTAATTGCTGCCGGAAAATCTATCTTAACCTCTATAGCCCTAAGGGAATTACGAATGTACAGCAAAACGCCGCCACCAAACCTATGTAACCTATCATTAGTAAAGAGTTTAAAACCCGGTATATCAAGTTCCCCCAACAAGTCCCGAGTCACGGTATTTAACTACGTTTCAGTGATAGCAACGATATCGTAGTTGCCGGAATAAATTATCGCCTTAAATTCATTTAATTTATTTCTAATACTACGCGCGTTACAATAAAAGACGTTTAAGTTATTTTTTACCACGGGCCGGCGTTTTAAACTATTTTTCACGTCGGGCCGGCGTTCCCCGGACCCACAACGTTTAAAGAAGGCTTCCACCTATACAGCTTTCGCACGTTTTCGCACGTTTTCGCCTTTATAAAAAGGCTAGGATCACCGAATTCGGACCACAGCTTTACGAAGGGTACATTTTCCTCAGCACAAATCTCTTCTAATTTATTATTCAAAAATATTGTTTTTGACGTAATCCTAAGACCCAACCCGTGCCTAGGGGTAATACCTAGAACTAAAGACCTATCTGATCTCGCCTTCAGGGACATAATTAACCCCCTATATCTCTACAAAAGGTCAGGCACTCTCCTATCGGGCCTATAGGAGTCGTTGCCTCCTACCATCGTCACCAACATCGAGTGACGGGAGGCAACGTCAATCCTATCCACTTCGTCTCTAACTCTGTCAACCCTGGCCCCTGGGAGACAGACTCTCCTCCTCTTGGTTGGATGCCGTTCAACGAACTCTTTATCCATGTGGCGCACTAAAGAGTCCCCAATTAAAATAGTTCCCCCCTCATTCACGTCCCTTTCCAAATGGGCGAAAGGGTTCGAAACCTCGATAGGGGGGGGGACTCCTATCACCTAACGTACGCGGCCTAGCTCCACCCTTAACTTCTCTAAATCCCTCCCCATCTACTAATCTCTGACCAACCTTAACCCCTTCCTCAACTCTATCCAACCTTCCCGATAAGCTCCCTAAACTAGAAACTAGGTTACGCACCTCACCCTTCAAATTACTAACGTCTTCAACGTTAGTATTGGTTCGGCTTTCGTCAACCGTAGCCCTACCCCTGCCCTCATCAAGCGTTGCAAGTCTTTCCGTTACCTCACGTACACTGCGTTTTATGTCAACCATTTCCTCCATTAACTCGCAAAAGAAACAAACTGATCTCTCGGTAATCGCCACAGGACCGCCGTTATAATCTTTAAATTCCGAATACCACCGGTTTACCCTACACCTAACACACGACGCTTTCTGCGACGGCATCGCGCAGTTAAAACTTAGTTTATAACCGTCACAAGTTTAAGTTAAATTAAGCCGGCACGCTATGAAAACTTCTAAATCGCTAAAAACCACTAATATTCAATTACTTAACTATAAAAATGTGAATATAAACGCAAGTATATAAAATTCAAAACTTTCCAAAAGTATTGAATTGAATTGAATTGAATTGAATAACCTTTATTAATAATAAAATAAATACAGTAGTCTTTTTTACAATTTACAATTTTTACAATGACATAAGGCCCTTAAGCTTTAGGCTTTACTGGGCTCTTATTAATAATAATAAATAAATAAATAAGTAAATAAGTATTATTAATAGTTAAAACCTGTATTTCAATATTAAACAATATTAATGGACAATATTAAACATTATTAGTGGACATTAATCCAAGATTTTTGTTTGTATCCCATTATTAATCGGGATTTCAACTTGGTTTTAAACAAATTTACATTCGCAATATTTTTTATATCGGCATGCAAGTCATTCCATAGTTTCAATCCAATGAAAATGGGTAGTTTTTGAGATTAAGACAATCTAAATTGAGGTATAACAAGCTTTGATCTATTTCTGGTCTGATACGAGTGGATTTCTTGATGAGTTACAAAATATCTATTTACCCATTGCAAATTAATGATTTTGCTCTTACACTTGTAAATAAAAATAAAATGTGCCAGTTTGGTTATATCATTGAGCTTTAGTAGGTTTAGCTCTTTAAATAATGCACTAGAGTGATCAAGGAAATCAGCATCAGATAATAACCTTATTGCTCGTTTTTGAATAACAAAGATACCATTTAATGCGTTGTTAGCGGAGTTTCCCCAAACAAGGGTGCAGTATGTTATATAAAGAAGAACAAGAGTATGATAAAGATTGATATATTAAATTAAGCCGGCACGCTATGAAAACTTCTAAATCGCTAAAAACCACTAATATTCAATTACTTAACTATAAAAATGTGAATATAAACGCAAGTATATAAAATTCAAAACTTTCCAAAAGTATTGAATTGAATTGAATTGAATTGAATAACCTTTATTAATAATAAAATAAATACAGTAGTCTTTTTTACAATTTACAATTTTTACAATGACATAAGGCCCTTAAGCTTTAGGCTTTACTGGGCTCTTATTAATAATAATAAATAAATAAATAAGTAAATAAGTATTATTAATAGTTAAAACCTGTAGCAACGCTCCTTGAAATCTTTTTCGCGATATAATTTACATGATCACTCCATTGCAAATTCTTATCTAGCATTACAACAAGAAATTTTGTTACAGTACACTCCTTTATGGTGATTTCATTAACATTAAGTTCATCAAGATATACATTTCTTTTATCAGTAAAAATCATGAAATTTGTTTGACTGGTATTTAGGAAGAGTTTATTGGTGGTCAACCATTTCATTACACTGATGAATTCTGAATGAAATATATTCTTAGCTGTATTAACATCTTTGCAAGAAAAAGAGACAGTTGTATCACCTGCAAACATTATGAAGTTCAGTATATCAGATGAACGTGGAAGGTCATTTATATATAATAAAAATAACAGTGGACCCAGCACTGAGCCCTGTGGCACACCATGTTTGGCAAGCGCTTTAGTGGAGCAAACCTTATTTACTGATACAAAATTATATCTATCGGACAAATAACTTTTAAACCAATCACTGATTGCCCCTCTAAAGCCGTAACAATACAATTTATTAAGTAGAATATTATGGTCTGTTACATCAAACGCCTTACTCAAATCCATAAATATTGATATCATTATTTCTTTGTTCTCCTTAGCTATATTTACATTTTCCATAAGATTTAAAATAGCCATTTCCGTTGTTTTATTATTACGGAAGCCATATTGATTTGGAGATAATAAATTGTAGGATTCTAAATATCGCTGCATTCTATTTTTTACAATTTTTTCGAAAACTTTGCTGAACACAGATAATGAACACACCGGCCTGTAATTTGTTGCTAGTGTAGGGTCACCCCCTTTAAAAAGGGGTGTTATACAACCAGTTTTTAGCATTGATGGGGATATTCCTTTGGAAATACTTTGATTGATAATAATTTTAGCCAAAGTTACAGAAATCTTATCTTTAACAAGTTTCAATATAGGTACAGGAATGTTATGAATGTTATTTTTTGTATTTTTTAGTTTACCAATAATATTCTGGACCTCAGTGGAGGTAGCAGGAACAAAAGAAAGTGAATTTAGTGGGCTAGGTGGCATATATTCTAGAGGTGAGTGATCATTATTTATTAATTGTGAGCGAAGCTTATCCGCTATTGAAGTAAAATGTGCATTTAAAGAGTCTGCAATAGCAGTATCATCAGTGATTTCTTTATTATCAACATTTAATTTCTCTAGTGAATTTTTCTTAATTTGTTTTCCGAGAAGATTGTTTATGGTTGTCCAAGAGTTTTTCATGTCTCCTTTATATTTGGAAAATTGATTGGTATAATAGTTATATTTTGCAATTTTGATTATTTTAGTTAATTTGTTTCTGTATTGAGTATATTGTATTTTAGGAATTTTGCTCTGCAATTGCAATTTGAATAATTTATCTCTGTTCTTTATTGAAGTGATAATTCCTGGAGTGATCCATGGATTTGCGACCCTTTTGGGCGAAACTGTTTTTGTCCTTAAATGAAAGCAAATATTAAAAATATGGAATAAGGTGTCATAGAAGAACTGAAACATATGATCTGGGTCATTTAAAGGTTCGTCACAGTCAAGTCGAGTATTTTCTACAGCCCCAATAAATTTTCTTTTGTTAACCTCTGAGAATATTCTGTAGTCAATAGTTGTTTTGTCCGCAACCTGAACAATGTTATTGAATATAGCGTAAGTAGGAAAATGATCACTGATGCTAGTGGTTATAATTCCAGAGTTTACATGGGCATTGCTATTTACAAATATATTATCAATCGTAGATTCTGTTATTCGATTGCCATAGCTGCAGACTCGAGTGGGTTTTGTAATAGAATGACTAAGATAGAAAGAATTCATTAAGTTTAAAAATTTATGAGAGGTTTCTTCAGATTGCAAATTGATGTTGAAGTCTCCCGCAACTATGGCATTCGATTTATGAAAGTTGCATAACATGTTATCTAAGTGAATTAAAAAGCTATATATTGCATGGACAGAATATACATTACTTTTGTCTTTTATATTCACAATCAGGTTTTCATTGTCACTATTACATAGAGAAAATACTTCGTTAGAGTCGTAAGTTTGATGCACATACACAGAGATACCCCCACCAATCTGACCATCTCTTACAGTATGATAAGCAACGTAATTATCTATATTATATAGGTTTTTAATACTACTATTTAACCAAGTTTCCGTGAGAATTATAACACTAAATTTGACCGTAGAAGTTTTCCAGAGGCCAATAAGTAGTTATAGTTCCTAGGTAAGCTTCGAATGTTTAGATTTAGTACTGAAAGATTTTTATAAATATCTTTTTGTAATACAAAGGCATTAAACTCGTCTATCGATGAGACCATGCAATTGCCTATACCAGATTCCTGATCTAGATTCTCTAAACCGGATACAGAATTGTTTGGTAATGAATTGAAATGATTAATATCGGCACATATACTATGAAAGTCTTTATCGATGAAAGCCATTTAACAGTAGTTCTCAAACAATTTCACTAAATACAGAATACGGGAATAAAGGGTTACCGCCCAGTTGAGCCGAGAATGGGAAAGTCGACTGTTGAGATTGTATGCGGAGTTACTCGCAGGCCTCCTGTGTGCCGACTGTCGGCTGGCGTTTTCTTAGTTCTCATAGCTTCAAATGCTTCTTCACTAACAAGGTGAACTCCTCTGACCGAAGTATTCCGCGTTGGAGGAGTCTCTCTTTCTTTAATAATTAACTTCGCTCCAAGGAAGTAGGCAACTTTCCCAAGTCTCCTCATCTCCTTCGTCATTGACGAAGATTTTTGATCCTTTCAGCTTTCTTCTGCTTTTTAGTAATAGGCCCCTATATCTCTGTGAGTTTCATCCTCACATATTACTTTTATAGCTGAAGTGGGCGTCTTAGATTCAGTCATGTCATTAACTCTAGAATTTGCTTTTTGTGGTCTCCACAAAGAATGGCTACATTGGAGAATGTTGCAGACCATCGAATTCCAAGGCCATCTGCAACACGTTGGAATTTCAAGAACAGAACAGTCAATGCTGTGCATGAAATGAAAGATGCACTAATTGAATGTTGCAGCACACTGGAAGCATCTAACTCAAGAGACACTAGATCTGCAGCAGCTGGTATCAAAAGAATTGTGAATGATCCTGAATTCGAATTTTGGTTGGAATTTTTCTCCAAAGTAATGCCTCATGTTGACATCATGTTCTCTCAGCTTCAGTCTAGAAATATTGATGCAGCTAAGGTTAACGCCTCTTTAAAAGTTTTTAATTCCGCAGTTCAGAAGTTAAGAGATGAATGTGATGCCATAGTGCCGCCTCCTGAGCAGAAGAGAAGAAAATTTAATACAGATAGATCAGCTGCTGCAAAGGGGGTCTGTAACGTAATTTTGCTGCAGTGCAGAGAGAGATTCAGCTTTACTAATCATTTGGAAACAAGCAAGTTACTTTTAGTGAATAATTTTCCAGTGTATGCCAAAAATTTCCCTAGTAATGAACTTGCACAAGCAGTTGCAGCCTATCCTTGCTTGAAAAAGACAAATTGAGAACTGAACTTACTGTACTGTACACAAGAGAAGATTTGTTTAAATCAGAAAGTCTCATAGACTTGTTGGAGATGATGAACGACAATCATCTACAGTCAACATTTTCAGACACTGTCAAGTTGCTGAAAATTTTAATAACAACTCCAATGGCCGAAGCAGAAAGGTGCTTTTCAACTTTGAAGAGAATTAAAACTTTTTTGCGCGGTACCATGGTGAATTACAGACTGTCTGCTTTAGCAATGATATCCATTGAAAATAAAATAAGAGAAATGAAGGATTTTAATGAAAAAATAATAACCCATTTTGTTACATCGAAGAGGCGACGCACCGATTTTATTTTCAAGTAATATTACCATCACCACCTCAGCCATCCCTACCGCCACCACTACCACCCCCACCATCCCTTCTACCACCACCACTACTACCATGCCCTGGAAATCCGTGGACATCAACTCATACCTGAGGTAGGTCAAATTTGTGTACCCAACTGTTGTGTGAAGCTTGCAGTCCCTCCATTTTATTTTATCACGAGCCGCCACTGCTAAAAGCACTTCTGATCTTAATATTCCCCAAATTCAGTCTATCTTTTATTATGTCCTCCACCTTTTTCTTCGTTTCGCCGTTTGTTTCTCTATTCATTTCAGATACCCCCATTGTGATTAAGTTATTGGCACATGAATTATCGTCTAGGCTGTTTAATTTATTCCTAATTGAATCGTGCTCGTTTTTTATCATCTCCATGCTACGATTATTTTTAGTAAGCGAGTTTAGACTAGAGTTAAGATCCTTTATCTTGTCGTGTGCATACTAAATGCTCTTTTCGAGCTCCATATTTCTATATTCCAGTTT
Source organism: Bathynomus jamesi (assembly GCA_023014485.1). Taxonomy (NCBI): domain Eukaryota; kingdom Metazoa; phylum Arthropoda; class Malacostraca; order Isopoda; family Cirolanidae; genus Bathynomus; species Bathynomus jamesi. The sequence goes on from JAJOZX010008539.1 coordinate 154,537, forward strand.
TGCATTTGTCCCTCCTTTGATTACACTATTACTTTTGTGCACTAAGTCAAAGAGGGAATTATACTTATTTGCTAGATCCTTCATTTCTAATTTCAGGGCGTTTCCCTGACCTTTGGAAGCCATTTTGAGCAATTTATGGGGTTAAGATTCACTCGTTCGTTCGTACGTTTAAAGGTTTCGTTCGTTCGTACGTTTAAAGGTTTCGTTCGTTCGGTTGTTTGTATGCCCGTTACTTCAAGGTCACTGCTTGCCGAAGGACGACGAAGGCAGTGCTGGATGTCGCTAGAAAATGTTGAAGATATATTTTATGTAATATTACTAGTTAAGTATTGCAGTTTATCTGATGAGAGTGTAACTGCGTAATCTTGGCACATTCACAAATTTTAGTGGAGAAGTAACACAATGGTTCACTGACTTTGAACACTGTTAATTTTGATAGGAAGAAGGAGCACGAAACTGACAAGCGTAATCTTCTTGGTTACTCTTTTCAAGTAGGAATAAATCTCTGTCCCAGTATATTGGGTTAGATCCCGCTTGGAGTCGAAAGTTTTCTTTTTCAATTTGTAAAAACGTTGTTTTTTCAATTCTTTGTCCAAAAGCCAAGCCGACCTCTCTCGCAGCGTGTCCTCGGCTTCCCCTTGTGTCGTGGTGGTGGTAAGTTGGTTAGTGGGAGCAACCACTTTTATGGGATAATCACTGACTGTGGAGAGCATCATTCCCACTACATCCCAGGAATTTCAGACTGCCCATTTGTTTATTATTAAATTTATCTAATTAAGTTTTAATTTTTCCATATACGGGGGGGGGGGGGGGGGGGGGGGGGGGGGGGGGGTGGGGGGGGGGGGGGGGGGGGGCGAGGAAAAAAAGCTGTGTTATACACCAGTTTTTATTTGTAAACTGATAAATTGTACAAACATTTAAGTTAACCCCACTTAGATTTATGGAACCTTGTAAGATTAGCTATAATTTTTTAAATACAAAGGAAATGTCCTTTGTCAGTGTCTCTCATTAGGTTTAACCTAGTAAGAGTAAACAACTTATCCTCATTTCTCAACATGAGAATGTAGCATTTTAAATGGGAATTAGCATAGCTAATAGTTCTTTTCAAGTTTTCAGTATGAAAAAAGTTATTTAATAAGAGTTAATCTTGGAGATTATTAATGTAAGGTTTCACAACTGTCCCCCTTGAATGTTTTTCTGTAGAAGTTGTCTAGCTTTCACAGCAGTTTGTCTTGTGTTTGTTGAGATTACAACTTTATCCTTGTGTTTGTCTATATTTTTGTCTTTGTCTATATCTTTGTCTTTATCATCCCTACATTCTAGAGAATACAAAAGAGTTATATCTCTTGTTGGTTCCCCATTTGCTTTTTTTAGTTTAGTTATTTGGGTTACTCCATCTTATCATAAGTTGTTCAACTTTTCCTAAAGACCACTGAAGTCTGGTAACATTACTTTGTATAAGAACAATGTCTCCCACTTCAATAACATTTTCCCAGTGTTCATTAGGATTAAGTCCTTTGTGTTTTTCACGAAGAGATGTCAGATATTCATTTCTCCATCTGTAATGCCGGAAAAGGAGAGACTCAATTCAGGCTTTATTTCACTAACAACTGAACACTGTAAATACAATAAGAAATATAATAACAGATAAGTAATTAATGCAAATAGACATAACAATGCTTACATTTTAGCGTTAAGTATAGTATTAAACAAGTTAGTATAGGTAACAAGTGCGCATAATTCAAAATTAAGGTACGTATAACATAGCAGATAAGTATAATCAACATTATATAGAAGGCAATAGAAATACAAAACCGGCCATGACAAGGCAATGTAGAACAGCATATAATTATAAGTAAATAAGTACTACTAGCTAAGTAATTGCTACTATACCTTAATAACACAACAAAACCATGAATGAATAACACCATCACGAATGATTCAGATTACAACCTGGGGCAGAATCACCTGAAAGAAAAGGAATTATGTCATTCGCCCCCTCTTAAAAAAAGAAAACTATAGGTTCAGACGATCAACGGGACGTTTTACGCGGCTCGAACGACGAGGAACTGCGACTGGAGACGGGGCAGGAACAGGGGAACCAGGAGGAGCGGGAGTCACATCGCCCCGACTGGAGGACATTCAGTAGGAACAACCTCGCCTGAAACTCGAGGGCTTCCAAGTGACTCATATAAAGAATCGGATCTGGCTTCCAAACCCGCTTCAGGATCCACCGGAAGCGGGTCGTCCCCTGGAGCGAGTTTTTGTTCGCTACGGTGTCTTCTTGCCCGTTGGGAAATCGAACGTGAGCGTATTGAGGGTTTGCTTCCAATAAGCGGACTTCTTCCACCAGGGGCTCATCCTTATTTCTGACGTGTCTCCTGAGAAGGACAGTTCCGGGTGCCGTAAGCCACGTAGGTATACTGAGTCCGCTAGATGTCTTGCGAGGAAATGCGAACAAACGCTCGCGGGGCGTCACATTTGTAGCGGTACACAGAAGCGAGCGAAGTGAGTGAACTGCGTCGGGCAAGACGGATTTCCATGCACGAATAGGTAAATTTCTTGATTGAAGAGCCAATGTCACTGTCTTCCATACAATCCCGACAAATCGGTCACACTGTCCATTCCCAGTCGGATGATAAGGAGTCGAACGACTCGTCGGAAGAACGATTCCAGCTGCGATGACATGAAAGATGTCCCTCGATCAGAATGCAAGTAACCAGGTAAACCGAAAATGGAGAATAAAGTAGTGAGACATGCAAAAACAGTGGAGGCCGACATATCTCTGCAAGAGAAAGCGAATCATCAATCACGTTTAGCAGAAATCGATTGTTAGTGTTAGAGGGTAAGGGGCCTTTGAAATCAATACCGAGACGATCGAATGGTCTCATGGCTCGTGTAAGTTGCTTTGGTTCAGGTCGATGGAATTGCAGTTTCAATCTGTTACAAGTATGGCAAGTTGACGCGACACGCTTCACATCCTCTGCAGAGTAGGGGAGATTTCACGCACGAACAAAATGGAGCAGACGAGTGATACCCGGATGACACAATGACTTATGTAGCTCGAAGAGATCGCTGTGACTCGTTCCGGCACAAAACCCGCGCGAAAGAGCATCCGCAGCAACATTAAGTTTCCCATGACGATGTTGGATATCGAAGGAATACGGCATCAGTTCTACCTTCCATCTTGATATTTTCTCATTTTTTTATTTTACTCTTGTGATGCGTGTCAAGCATGAAGACCACGGATTTCTAATCAGTTATTAACGTAAAGTGTTTTCCAACCAAATAATGGCGCCATTTTCTTACTGATTCCACGATCGCATAGGCCTCCTTTTCAACGGCGCAGTAATTTCTTTCGGCGCGATTAAGCGATCGCGAGAAGAAAGCAACGGGGCGGCCTTCCTGACTTAGTGTGGCGCCTATAGCGGCCTCCGACGCATCTGTTTCGATAGTAAAGGGTAGTTTTTCATTGATTTTCATCTTAACTGATTTAATTATTGCTTCTTTCAAATCCGAAACAGCATTTTTAGCATTGTCGGTCAGCGGAAAAGAAGCGTCAATTAGAGGACGAATCCTTTTTGAGAATCGTGGCACTCAACGTGAATTATAGGCAAAACGGCCCATCATCTGTAAAAGGCCCTTTTTTGAGTGAGGCAACGGCATATTCGTAAGGATTCCAGACGAGAAGGATCAGGTCGTAGCTCGTTATTCCTGATTTCATAACCCAGCAGACATGGAAGGGGATGAAAATACACACTTTTCTCTATTCACCGTCATGTTATAATGATTAGCAGTGTCAACGAACCTATGCAAATTTTCGTCATGTTTCTCCTGCGTCGAACCGCAGATGGCATAAATTGTAATCCCAGAAAAGGAAAGACTCACTTCGGACTTTATTTCACTAACAACTGAACACTGTAAATACAATAAGAAATATAACAACAGATAATTAATACAAATAGACATAACAATACTTACATTTTAGCGTTAAAGTATCGTATTAAACAAGTTAGTATTAGGTAACAAGTGTGCATACTTCAAAATTAAGGTACGTATAACATAGCAGATAAGTATAATGAAGATTACATATAAGGCAATAGAAATACAAAACCGGCCATGACAAGGCAATGTAGAACAGCATATAATTATAAGTAATAAGTATTACTAGCTAAGTAATTGCAACTATACCTTATATAGACCCGTAGGCGCAACGCAAGCTTAATAACACAACACAACCATGAATGAATAACACCATCACGAATGATTCAGATTATAACCTGGGGCAGAATCACCTGAAAGAAAAGGAATTGTCACTCTCTTTCAGTGAATTGTCGTATGGTCTTAGATTTGTGTTTAAACCTATCATTTAGTTTATTATGTTCAGACTAATCTGTGTCATTATCCATTAAATTGGATCTTTGTTCTGGCGAAGAATTGATAGGATGACCCTTAAGTAAATGGTTAGGAGTGAGTGATTCTAAATTATTAATACTATTCCCAACATTTGTTAAAGGCCGACTGTTAACAACATTTTCGATCTCATATAAAAGGGTGATTAACTCGAAAGTTGAAAGTGTTTGTTACCTATACTTTTTCTCAAACAATTCTTTACGATTTGTATTTGTCTTTCCCAGATTGACCCATACCATGGGAAATTTACAGGTATGTATTTCCAGGTAATATTTTGCTCACCAAGGTAACTGTACATCCTCCTCCTCATACAGCTTATGACTGAACCCTTCCCCTGCCTTAAAATAGGTGGCATTATCAGACCAAACAGTTTTTGGTACTGGATGTTTAGCACAAAACCTTCTGAATGCTGCAATAAAAGATTCAGTGGATAAAAAATAATCCTCTATAACATCCAGACTGACATCGGGTAGCCGCACAAGTGAATAAAACGATGTAAACCTTACTTGTCTGAGTACCAAAACTAACTGTTATAGGCTATAGCACCAGTGTAGCCAATGCCTGTTGTTTTAAATGTCCTGTCAAAGGTGACCCTTTCCTAGGTAAATCTGGAGGGCTTGGTGTTTTATAGGACCTAGAATGTATCCTTTTACAAGTTGTGCACTTGTCGAGAAGACTTTTTACTGTCATTCTGCCTTTGGGTATCCAGTAGGTTTTCCTAAGTTCAGTTAATGCTTGAGATACCCCCATGTGATGTACATTGTTATGGGTTTCCTGTATTATTAGGTTTGTTAATGAATTATTTCTGGGAATGAAAATGGGATTCTTGGTATTGTAGCCTAACTTAGATTTGTTAATCCTACCTTTACATCTAACCAATCCCTCCTTGTCAATGAACAAGTTTAGATCTGAGACTAAAGATAGTGTAAACCTTGTCTCAGTGTCTTTTTCTAGGAAACTTATTTCCTCAGAAAATTCTGTTCTTTGTACTTGTTTGATCCAGTATTTGGTGGCAGTCTCAGTTAAGTTTGTGAAAGCTTTGTTGGGATAGTGTTTCAGTAGGAAATGGTTAATGAATTTTAAGCAATAAGTTGTTATTCTTATGACTTTAGATAGGTCTGAATGTTTAGCTAGGTTAAACAATGGCTGTTTCCTCACTTTGTTCTTTTGTGGTGATTACATTTACTCTTAGAGTAAATTGTCTAGGGTCTGATGGCCAGTCTTGGTCATTGGTTAACCATTTTGGTCCATAAAACCAGGCTTTGTTTGATTTAAGTAACTTGTAGCTAAGACCTCTAGTAAGAAAGTCTGCAGGATTATTACTTGTTTCAACATATTTGAAATTTAGATTTAGTGTTTTGTTAATCTCTTCAATTTCTACAAGCCTGTTTTTAACAAAAACATTCTTGCAGCTGAGACTTAATTTCACTTATCCAGGTTAAACAAAACTGGCTATCAGTCCGTAAATATATGTCGGTTATGTTGACCTCTTTGAAAGTGTCTAAAATAAGTTTAGTTGTCTTCATGGCCAGGGCCGGCGAGAGCTGCCCCGAGCCCTGGGGAAGGATTGGTATATGGGCCCCCCTGTTTACTCAGTATTTTATTATGACTGTTTTTTTTGTGTACATACGCAAACTTCCTCTCTGTTATTTAATCAATTGCTTTATTAATATTTTTAGATTTTATCCCCCTCTTTCCGGGCCCCCTAGAGGTCCGGGCCCCGTGGATTTAACCCGGCTTCCCCGCCCTCTCGGCGGCCCTGTTCATGGCTAAAGTTACAGCAAGCAATTCTAGCTGTGATACTGTTATTTTTTTATTTATGGGTGCAACCTTTGCTTTAGCATAAACCAGATTACTGGTTGTTCCTTACAAGGTAAGAACAGCATCCATAGGCCTGGGTACTTGCATTTGCAAAGATATGCAAGGTTTGGGGGTTGTGATTTGTGCCCTACACTACACATCTGTTAACATTTATGTCTTTTACTTTGTTTAAGTCAGAAGCTAACTTTTTCCAAGTCAATTGGTCCCTTTCCTCAAAATTTCATCCCAATCTACTGGTTTATTCCACAAATTTTGTAGAAAGATCTTAGATCTTATGATGCAAGGTAGGAATAATCCCAAAGGGTCAAAAATCTTTGAAGACTCTGATAATATTTGTCTTTTAGTGTGAGCTTCTGTGTTCATGTTAAAAGATTTTGTGTGCAAAAAATCTTTGTTTTCAGAACTTTGGTTTAAATACCAATTCATCCCCAGTACTTTTGTTTTTTCACTAGGTTCAGTGACACCTGAGTTATCTTGTTCTATTTGTTGGTTTAACAAAGGTGAATTTGTTACACATTCTCTTAAAGAGAAATTACCCTGTTGCATGGTATCTTTGGACTGTTCACAGCTTCATACACTTCTAATAATTCACTTTCTCTCTCAGTAGATCCTATTAGGTAATCTACATAGAAATTATTTTTAAGGAACTGAACTGAAAGAGTTTCAGTAAACCTGTTAAGATGATTTTCCACTGTGAGAGCCAAAATACTTGGAGAGCAATTTGCCCCAAATATAATAACTTTCATTCTGTATGCTTTTATACCCTTGGCAGAATCATTAATGCCATTAAACCACAGGAATCTAAGATGATTTTTATCATACTCATTTTTAAGATGTATCCGTAAGAAGGCCTTTGAGATGTCACTTTGTACTGCATACTCTTCTAATCTGAAGCGTAGGAGAACCTTCACTAAGTCAGAAATCATGTTTGGACCTTCAATTAAGCAATCATTCAAACTGATTGAATTTGAACCTTTTAGACTGCAATTGTAAAAAATCCTGAGTTTGGTAATGAGTGAATCTTCTCTGTACACCCCACGATGAGTTAAGTAATGACAGTTAACCTGTTTGAAAGGCTCTTGAGTTACATCTTTGATAAATCCAATCTCTAACTGTTCTTTAAATATGTTATCATATTGTTCAAGTTTACCTGAATTCTTTACTTTATTATAGTTTTTGTAAAGGTAAGCTTTAGCTACTTTTAAATTATCTTCCAATTTAGGACATGGAATTTTCCATGGTAACTCCACTAAGTATTTGTACTGTAAAGTATCATTAAACCTTTCAATCATGAGTTGGTTTTCATCAGTGATATTAGTTTCTTTTATGCCTACTGACTCTAAAGTCCAAAGTTGTTGTATGCCTTCATCTAAAAATAATCAGACTAATTCATGCTCTCATGAATAACTGTGTACAGGCATTTGGCAGTTTTAACTGGTTTTGGCCTATTACTTTTTAGTGTAATACGAGTATGATCTTTATCATTTGTATTAGGGTTAACCTGTTCATTAAGATATTTTGATATGTCCCTAAGAGGAGCAATACCTAAAGGTCTTTGTATGGCTATACCTTGTCCTATGTTTACAATACCCCTGTGAATTAAATTAATATACTCTGCTCCTAACAGCATCTGAATATCTTCAAGTTTATCTGAGTTAACATTTTTGTCTGCTAGGGTATATTTTGTTTTGAGTTGTTCAAACATTTGTTTTAAACCTGGTATAAGTTTTTCTTGTTCAACCTTATTTACTACAACTGTTTGTAGAGATAACTCTGTTTCATTTAATTGTAGAATGAGTTCTGCAGTTTTGTAATTAGTACAGTACACAATGACTCATTGCTAACGAATGATGAAATATACAAAGGAATTTCACTTTGAGTTTGGGGAATATCCACTTCTTCAACAAGAGACTTTGTGACGAATGTCTGTTGTGAACAGGTATCAAGTAGATATCTAACTTGTGCATTTTTTCTTATACCATTAGATATACTTAACGTAATTGTTGGTGAAAGGATATTTGTGTTTTCAGATATACCTGCTAAACAAACATGACCACTTGAAGTGGGTTTTGAACCTTGTTTCTTTGTATTTGTTCGCTAATTTGTGTTTGAATCTAGGGTTTTGTCACACAAAGCAGTTACGTGTTGAGCACTGTTGCATGTTGTGCAATTATACTTTAGTTTTGACCTACATTGCTCTTTAGTATGTTCAAGCCCTGTTCATAATACTGTCTCTTCTTTTCAGGCTGCCGTAACTCGAACGGTCCCAGCATAATTTCCTCAAATTTCCCCTGCGCTCGCGAAGGTGTCGCAATTACAAACAATTTGAAGGTTCTATCCTTAAATGCTCGTAGCCTACGAAATAAAATAAACGAATTTTTTTCTTTAATTGCTTGTAAAGACTATGATTTAATTGCGATAAATGAATCGTGGCTTACCACTGAAACACGTGACTTTGTAGGGGAGTATCAAATTAGAGGTTTTAGACTTTTTGTTAAAAACGGAATAGGTAGGCGAGGAGGCGGTGTTATGTTGTATATTAAAGATGATATTGCGAACATTATAGAAGTAAAGCACAAAATTCCAGAACCGATAGATTCGACTATAGCAGAACTTAAATTGGACGATTTCAAACTACTTGTTGCGGTTATATATAGGCCCCCTAATCAAACAGCTGATACGGATGAAGCGTTATATCGTGAACTAAAGAGAATAATAGGTAGTGAGCAGGCCTTAGTTATGGGTGACTTTAATGGCGCCAACGTGAATTACGATACAATGCAGGGAGACGCGGAAGGTAATCGTTTAGTTAATTTTCTCGAGGATAGCTTTCTTATTCAAATGGTTGGGGAACCTACGAGGTTGGACAGTATTTTAGATTTAGTATACTACGGACGAGATAGAGGCTAATCACTGATCTTCAAGTAATAGAACCGTCAAGCAATAGCGATCACAATATGGTAGGTTTGTCCCTCGGTAAATCACCTCGAAACCAGCTAACTCGACTAAAATTCCTAACTTCCAGCACGAGACTTTGTAAATTTCGAATGAATTGTCACACGTCAATTGGGAAAACGTAATGGGGATCTCCAACGCAAAACTAATGGGGAAATCGTTTGAAACAGTATTTAGGACTATAAATGAGGAATGTTTACCGTACAAAATTAAGCGTGCGAAAGTAAACAACAAGCTCTTGTGGTTTACTTCTAGAGTAGGAGACATCATAAAGAGTAGAGATAGGGCTTATAGGCTACATAAGTACGATAAAGACAATTTGTGGTCACGAAACAACTACATCTCTCTAAGGCGTGAAGCGAAAAGCGTAATAAAAAAGTCCAAGCGTGATTTTGAAATCTTCCTAGCTCGTGACGGCAAAGAAAACCCCAAGCGATTCTTTCAATACGTCAACAATAGGAATCCAGTAAAAAGTGTCTTGGGGCCGTTGAAAAATTTTAACGGAGAGCTAATTTTTGAAAACAAGCAAATGGCTACCCTGCTAAACGAATTTTTTACGTCACTTTTTACTATAGAAGATGTAACGAATATCCCTACGGTCATAGACATAATACCTTTGATAATGGTAATATTTTCGATAATATTGCTGTTAGTGAAGGGGAGGTAATGCGCTATATTGATAAAATGAAAATGCGTAAATCACCGGGACCGGATTCCATATATCCCATACAACTAAAAGAATTAAAAGATAGCATTGTTGTGCCTCTAACAAAGATTTTTAATGCGTCTATTTCTGAGGGGTGCGTACCAGATAATTTCAAGTTAGCAAATGTAACACCTATCTTTAAGAAAGGCGATAAAGATGCGGCGGAAAATTATAGGCCAATCAGTTTAACGTCTGTTGTAAGTAAGCTACTGGAATCAATAATTAGGGATCGTATAGTCGAACACTTAGAATTGCATAACTTGGTTAGAAATACGCAGCACGGTTTTAGGCGAAACAAATCTTGCTTAACTAATCTTTTAGAATTTTTTCAAAACGTGGTTGAAGTTTACGATAGTCATCGGGCGGTTGATGTAGTGTATTTAGATTTTCAAAAAGCGTTTGACACCGTACCGCACAAAAGACTCACTGAAAAACTAAGGCTCATGGAATCAGGGGTGTAGTAATAAATTGGACAGAAGAGTGGTTGCGAGGTAGGAAACAGAGGGTGGTCGCTGATGGAGCAGAGTCGTGTTGGGCTAATGTAGCGAGCGGCCTTCCTCAGGGTTCTGTATTGGGCCCCTTGCTTTTTCTTATATATATATTAACGATTTAGATGTCGGCCTAGTCAGTACAGTTTCAAAGTACAGTAATTTTGCGTACAGTATGTCAGGGAAGGAGTTAGCAAGCGTAGAGCAGGAAAAAGATTTAAGAGTTATAGTCACTGGTGATTTAAAAGTAGTGAAACAAAGTACAGCAGCGGTCAATAAGGCGAACAAAGTGTTAGGTTTTATAGCTCGGAATTTTTAGTACAGATCGCGCGATATTATTGTTCCTCTTTATAAATCATTAGTTAGACCTCATTTGGAGTACACGATCCAATTTTGGAATCCGCATATGCGAAAAGATATAGACAAAATCGAAAGAGTTCAAAGACGAGCAACTAAGATGATTCCGTCGCTTAGGTCGCAGTCGTACGAAGATAGGCTTAAGGAGTTAAAATTAACTACACTCGAGACTAGGAGGCTTAGGGATGATCTAATCCAGGTTTTCAAAATTATGAATGGGTTCGATAACGTAGATAGAGATAGCTTTTTCGAAATATCTCAATATAATAGGACTAGAAATAACGGGTGCAAGTTGACAAGTAAAAGGTTCGAGACAGCAGTTGCCAAAAACTTTTTTACGCATAGAATAGTAAATAGGTGGAATAGTTTGCCGGTAGAACTAATTAGTAGCACGTCTATAAACATTTTTAAAAATCGATTAGACGCACATGTTGATAGATTGGGTATAGTTTAAGGTAGTAAAATTAAGGCTTTGTGGTTCGGAACTCACGTAAAATTGTAGGTCTCCGCCACCAAGGAGGACATGCACAATACACAATTACGAACACAGTTAGGTAGACCAGCCATGAGTGGATCCTAGGGTCTTTGTTGGTCTGAAACATTATAACATATTTTACAGAGTGATATTTCATCACACCTTTTAGACCTTGATGGGTAATCATGATATGTGTCACATTTAGAGGTACTATGTTCAGTACTACCCCAAAATTTACATTTTCCTTGATAACACTATGTAACGCTGATTCTGTTTATATAGAATTTTTTATGTTTTTATATGCATTTGTGGGCGCTGAGTCCAAATCTGGCCTTGGTTTGTGTGTGTCATCAATGGTTTCAGAGATAATCCATTTTTCATGTTTTACCAGTATAATGTTATTATGGGCGCAGCAATATCAGAATAATCAGGAATTGTTGAGAACAATCCGGATGTTCGTTGACAGTTTCTTGCTCTAGAAATTGCCCGAAACTTCCACTGTGCTATATAAAGAAGAGCGCAGAATCTGAGAAGTCAGTAAGTGTGAGCACACAAAGAAAGCAGGTTGTTTATCTGATGGTTACCAGCACTAAGGTATTGTGTTTCTGTGCTTCTCTGTGCAGACGATTTGAGTGCTATCGATCCTTTTTTATTGCGAACATTATTGCAGTGTTGTGCATACATCTTTTTTCTGAAATCTGTAATCTGTTGCAGATTTAATAACTCTTTTCTCTATATCTGCAGGTTATGATTAATGTAGTACAGTTTGGTAAAGAGAATGGCAACTAGAGCTTGTAAACACTCGCCGGATATATTCTGCTGCGTTTGTGGGTGTTACATAGGCCCCAAGCAAGTATCGCACAAGATTGTGAAAGGCACCACGTTCTGGATCGCGTATCGGCTCTATTTTGGTATGCCTATGGGTGACCAAGATAAGCCCTGGGCACCCCATGTGATCTGTGGAAGCTGCCGCTCCACACTTGAAGAGTGGCTTCGGGGAGTACGCAAGGCAATGCCCTTTGCGGTATCCAGAATATGGAGAGAACCAAAGAGCCACTACGACGATTGCTACTACTGCATGGTAGATGTTTCTAAGTACAGGAAAGTTAAAGGAAGGCAAACTCTTCAGTATCCAAGCATAGCGTCGCCCATAGCTCCTGTACCACATGGCGAAGGTCTTCCAATACCACCTTCCACCAGAACAGGTATCTATCCATTACTTTATCTTCTGTATTTACAGACTGTGGGTCATTATGTCTCGATTTTTCTTAGTGCTGATGCTCTTCTACATATATAGCTATGCCTATATTTTGTTTCTTTGCTTTGCAGGTTGAAAATGAGGATGCAGCTAGCTCATCTGAGATGTCGGCTGGTGAGGACAGTCATGATGAAGAATATATAGTAACTTTCAGTACAAACCCTCACTTTCCAAATCAGAGGGAATTGGACGACTTAATTAGAGATTTGGGTCTGACGAAATCAGGGTCTGAGCTTCTGACCTCCAGACTCAAAGAGTGGAATTTGCTTGGAGAAGACTGCAGGAGCACTGTATACCGAAAGCGGCATGAAGAGTTTGCACGGTTCTACGATGTCAATGGCTCTCTCTGTTATTGCAGCGAGGTTAATGGCTATTCACAGCTATTGGGTTAACACATATACCCTCAGAGTGGCGCCTGTTTATTGACAGTTCAACTCGGAGTTTAAAAGCTGTTCTACTCCACAATGGGAACAAATATCCAGCTATACCAGTTGCACACTGTTCAAGTGAAAGAGGACTATGAAAATGTCAAACAACTGCTCACTCAAATCAGGTATGAACAATATAACTGGGACGTGTGTGGTGATTTCAAAATGATTGGTTTCCTGTTAGGTTTACAAGGAGGGTTTACTAAATATTCATGTTTTCTTTGCCTGTGGGATAGCAGGGCTTCAACTGAGCACAATAAAATAGTTCAGTGGCCTCCACGTGAAGGACCGCAACCAGGAAAGTACAATGTACTCAGGGAACCTCTTGTGAAGCCTGACATAGTTCTGCTACCACCTCTCCATATTAAGTTGGGTCTAATTAAGCAGTTTGTAACTGCATTAGATTTTGGAGGGGAAGTTTTCCAACAGATTCGGGTCATGTTCCCTAAACTCTCTGAGGCCAAAGTCAAGGCTGGCATCTTTGTAGGACCACAAGTCATGGCGCTGTTGAATTCAAAGAACCTTGAAGCCAAGATGACTCCGATCGAAAAAGAGGCTTGATGTGCTTTCCGTGATGTGGTTCGTAGGTTTTTAGGCAACCATAAAGCACCAAACTATAAGGAGTTAGTGTCAAACTTGATTAAGTGCTCTGGCAAAATGGGGTGCCGTATGTCTTTAAAATTACACTATCTGCATTCACATCTAGACTTTTTTCGTGATAACCTGGGCGATGTGAGTGAAGAACAATGCGAAAGATTCCATCTAGATATTCAAACGATGGAGAAAAGGTACCAGGGCCATTGGGATGCTTCCATGATGGGAGACTATGTATGGTCGCTGATCAGAAAGGATAAGAATGTTCATACGCGGAATTCGCGTTCTTCAGTGTATTTTTAAGAAACGCACACTACATAACGAGGCTTGTTATTCTCTTATCGGTTCTCCTCGTGATATATATTATATCCTTTGCACCATTTTGGGTTTGTCAAACAATTTTGGCTCAATAAACATTAATTTCCAATAGTGTTTTTATTTTCAGAAAATATTTATGTTAGCCTTCTTTATATACTTTGCCATATGAAAGGTGTAATAACCTATATTTTTGAAACGGTTGATGAGAGAGCAAAACCAATATCATTTTTGGAATCAGCGCCCCGAAATCATTAAGAAACGACAGAAAAATCACAAACAGAAAATTTTTCAAATTTTGTTACCCAGTGTAATTACTTGAAGTAGAGATAGCTACGTTAAAATTTTGTAAAGATGTTTTAACTGTTTCTGACTCTCTCTCACTTTGTTTATAGCTTTTGTTAAATTGTTTGTCACCCTTTTGTTGTTTAGAGTAATCATGACTTTGTTTACTTTGTGTAGGCCTAGTATCAGGTTTTGGGTTTAACCCTTTACTAGTTCTGAAGAGAGAAAGCACTGTTGGAAATTCTTCTCTAATCTGATCAAGAGTTGGATAAATTGTTTTAGTTCTTTGCTGAAACATCTCTCTAGCTTGTGTTGGCAATTTTTCAAAACCTAAAATTTGAATTAACCAGGCTGACTCTGTTATATTTAATTTATTGTTTCTCATTTGACCCAATAAACATTCTAGTTCACAATAGAAATTGTACAATTATTGTAATTATCCTTAGCAGGCTTTAAATTAATTAGTTTAAGAGCCAACTCATATCTGATTTCATCTTTATTCAAGTAATTTTTGTTTAGGATTTCCAAAGCCACCTTGTAAGTTGTATGAGCTACCAATCGCTGGTAAAAATTCAACTAATTTTAATGCCCTACCCTTTAAATAGTTTAATAGGTAGCTAAATTTATCCACTTCTGAAATGTAAGTTTTAGAACCTATAAGGCTTTCAAACTTCTCAGAAAAAGATTGAAATTTAGTTTTGTCTCCCTCAAAGGTTGGAACTTCTAGGGTTGGTAGTTTAAATTTAACTTTTGTTAATTCAGAGGGTTAGCTGAACTATGAGATGCATTAATGATAGCTTCCAGGAAACTTTGGTGAAGATTCGTTTTAACTGCCCCCTCGTTTTTGACACGAAAGCATATTTTTTTGGTGTATTTTAGTGTTTTATTCAAATCTGACCGTCATTTCTTCGGGAAAATCCTCATTTTTTAAGAAATGACGATCTGACATATCCTCCAAAGAGACCAAAAATGACGAATTTTACTAGAAAATGAAGGTCAGATTTGGAGAAAATACACAAAAATACACCAGAAAAATATGTTTTCCGCTTGAAATACACCAGAAAAACATATTTTCATCAGTAATATTCACGGCAAAAGTAACCTAACCTAACCAATTGTCAAGAGCATACAGTTAAAACTAATGAAAATAACACAACTTAACCTAACCAATTGTCAAGGGCATACAGTTGACCTAACCGGGCATACAGTTGACTTAACCGGGCATGGGTACCCCATAATGAATTCGTGACCCGGAAAGGTAAGTAGTACCCCTAACCTAACCTAGGCCTAGATGACGTTCCACTCGGACTGGGAGCTTCCACCACAGCCAGCCATTCTAAAGCGACTCTTGAATTCAAATTTCAGCCGCCGGACCTGCGCGGGAGAATCATGTGACAATGGGGCAGCCGTTGATTGGCTAATGATAATAATATGACTACGTAAGTCACGGGACAAGATGGTTTGACTAGTGAATAATGGCGCCAAAATTTAATAATTTCGAAAATAAATCTCGATAAACAGGAATTTCCACCAAAATTAGTATAGAATAAAGTATTCTTGTTTTGATTGAAAATAACAGAAAATTAATTCCTTCTATCGAAAACGAAAGGGAAGTTAAAACGAATATTAACCAAAACTTTGGTTGGTCTCCTGTTCTTTGTTTTTGATTAATTCTTCTAATTGTTTATGAATTTTATTAATGTATTGGTTTACTTTATTCATGTACTGTTCATTGTCAAATAATAATTTAGAGTATTATTATTCTTCCATTGTACCTAATTTATCTGTCTCGGAAACAATTTCCTCATCCAGAGCTATGATTTCCTGTTTATATTTATTTAAAGAATTTAAAACAGCCTCAAAGTCTCTACTAGAAGGCTTCTGATTTAAATTTATTTCATTCATTATTCTAGTGATCACACTATTATGAGCTGATCTCCTCCTTTGTAATGATTGCAAAGAATTTTTGTCTGATATGATTTATGAAATAATCACTTATTGTCTTAGTCTAGACTCTAGATGCAAGTCAATTTAAGTCCAAATTAGTCAATAAACTTGATATAAGTTAATTCAAGTAATGGATTTCAGAAAAAAAAAATCCAAAGTGGAAAGTTTTGAGTTTGTGACATTAATGTTTTTTTTTTTATCTTGATTGGGTTCAGAATCCCAGCTGAGCCTTGAACGGCCAAGCTCTGAGGGGCTACTTCAACCTACAGCCCAAGTTAAGCTAGACTAAACAAACTTACAGACTTGGAGGTCCTATTAGGTCCTATTTCAGTGTTGCTGACTCGATGTGGGCCTACGTTAGGCCTCAGTTGCATAAAATTAAGATTAAAAAACAAAAGGAGCACTATGTATGGTCTTCTTTCTAAACCTTGCAACAACAACACAACCTGCACCATTGCACGATGCAACAATCTTGTATCTAAACAACCAAACTGAATTGCAAGAGAGCTCTCTATAAGATCACGCCCTGTAAGTGCCGCACTCAACAAACGAGTAGAAAGGACGCGCCAGTGCCCCAAAAAAATGATGCCACAAGAGTGCCCAAACAATGATGCCACAAGAGCCCAAAAATTCTAGCTCTAACTTAAGTGAATTTTTCACTAACCTTACAATTATGAGATGGATATGTATACACCTTAACTTAATATATACAAGCAATGCTGCATCAATCAGCTTAGTCATCATATCGCCTTGGGACAAATATTTCAAAAAAGTAAAATTTGGTTTAATTTGTAATTAAAGTTTTCTTAAAGTTTAAATTAAGTTAGTTTAAACTAAATTCAGTCAAACTAATCGATCAAGTTGACCTTGAACTGAGTTAGGGCCCTTCAAAGGTCTATTTAGTAAGCTAAGTTAGGCCTAGTCTTTGTAAATTGCAGGAAATTGTATTTAGGTCCTTGAAAAAGATCCTACATAAATAGGTAAATTAATTAAATCGTGCCCCACGTTGGGCGCCAGTATGGAAATTTTTTTACCTCCAGCCTTTATAGGCCAGGCTTCCCTCATAAGGTAAATAGGTCCAAAAGCCAAGCCGACCTCTCTCGCAGCGTGTCCTCGGCTTGATTGATTGATTGTTTGAAGCTTTATATGGAGGAGCTCAGCCAGTAAGGCTATTTACATCCTCCAAGACCAAAACACCAAGTTTTGAAATCTCCCCTAAACTGCTGTTCACAGAATGGCCGCAAACGTTTTTGCTGATTTGGGAAGATTTAGGCCGTAGGCTCCATAAATTCTTGGTGAGTAGGGCTAATTTATTCGTTAGACTAGTTGTAGATTTAAGTTGAATTTATATATGGTGACCTAGAATAAATTGAAATGGGCTAGCCCAGAAAACCTGAAAGCAGAGCAAGACAAAACTCACCTTAGCAGGTTAATCCGTAAGGCTTTTCTTGAAGTTTTTTCGAGACGTTTTCTCTTTGTAATCTTCTTGGTTACTCTTTTCAAGTAGGAATAAATCTCTGTTCCAGTATATTGAGTTAGATCCCGCTTGGAGTCGAAAGTTTTCTTTTTCAATTTGTAAAAACGTTGTTTTTCAATTCTTTGTCCAAAAGCCAAGCCGACCTCTCTCGCAGCGTGTCCTCGGCTTGATTGATTGATTGTTTGAAGTTTTATATGGAAGAGCTCAGCCAGTAAGGCTATTTACATCCTCCAAGACCAAAACACCAAGTTCCACGGGAGAACTTCCGCTGTTCCTACATCAAGTGCTGGGTCTATTATTATTGGGATGAGATAGAAAGAGAGAAAGCACACCATTACCCTCTTCAGTTCTGGGACCAATTCCAGAACACTCAGAAAGGGATGAACATGAGGCCTGTTAGTTCTACTAAACATGAACTGATAAAAATGGAACCAAGTACTAAGTTAACAGTAACAGCCAGATGGAGTAACTAGGAGGTAACTGATTAATAAACTTGTGGGAATGGAGGTCGGTATACAATGCAAGATTTAAAACTCTTTCAACCGCCCAGATGCCACTACAAACTTGAATACTTGGTCCATAGTGAAGTTTATCAATGGGGGAGAAAAGCTACCTCCACCTAAAAGGACAGATCAAGTAAAATCCCTGACACCATATTGCAAAAGAGAGGATCTTAATTTTTTCCTTTGCTTAGCATAACATGGACAAAAAAGAAAGAAGTGGGACAGTGTCTCTGATAAATTACAACTAACACATAGTGGGGAGAAGGCAAGTCCAATCCGGTGTAAGTAGGCCTGAAGGCCTACATGGCCAGAACGGAATCTAAATATTATAGAAGCTTTATAGTGAGAAGATGGTACAGGCCAATTTCTTGTGCCCCAAGAAGGCTTAAACATTCCATAAAGAGTTGAGTGCCGTAATCTCTCCCATTGGGTTTTGTAATAATTTTGCACTGCCACTTTAGCTACTGTAAAACCCTCGCCTGGGTGGAAATATAGTGAAGTTGTAGCAGGGAGAGAATGAGCAGCCCTGGCCAGTGTATCAACCATCTCATTTCCTTTAATTCCAACATGGCTCGGAACCCACTGGAAGGAAACCAGAATTCCTGAAGCAGAGAGGGTCTTCAGTAAAGAATGGATAGAAGTAGTTAGGGTCAGATATGTAGTGAGTGTGGGTGAGTTGATCAGGTGAAGAGAGGTCTGGGAGTCTATAATTATTAGGACATTACAAGCATTACTTGTGGATACCAAAAAACACAATGCCTGTTAGATGGCAAATAACTCTGCTGCCTGTATACTATGACTGGGGGATAGTTTCCAGGAAAAACACCTTTTATGATTTGAAACAAAAACAGCTGATGAACAAGATGGCCCAGGCACATCTATCTAGGATCCATCAGTAAAAATACACAAGTAATCTGAATACTTCTCTTCCAAGTATGCTGTGAAACACTGCACAATCACTTCTTTGGAACACTGGAACTGTAAAAAATTTAAATTGTAATTGATATTTATTAAGAAGTCCAGTAGCTCTAAAGAAGAAATGTGGCTTATTTGCCACAGTCCAGTCCACTGCAAGGATCAAGGGATAATCCACCTCGAACGACTGACGTAAGGGGTGGGAAAAGGGGAAGCCAGAATATTGAAGTACTTCCTCAGTGTAGAGAGATCTCTATCATGAAGGGCATGGAGACCAGTCTCACCCTGCAGGGCAATAATAGGAGTTGATGGGCGGGCACCCAAAATAAGGCGCATGCCAGAATTATGCAATGTTTCCAGTTTCTTCTTCAAGGTGAAAGAGGCTGAATCATAAACAACATCAGCATACTTTATTTTTCCAAGATAAATGATCGGTAAAAAGTGAGAAGCGTAGATCGATCTGCACCCCATCGATGAGAGGCAACAGATTTTAACGAGTTTAGACGTTTCATACAAGATGTTACCAGGTAGTTAATATGACAAGACCAAGTCAGTCTGGGGCTGTCAAGGACCACTCCCAAAAACTGGTAGGATGTGACCATAGCTACTGGGGTGTTACTAATTTGGATAATAGGATTCACTGAAACCTTTTGATGTGTAAAGAACATAATTTTATTTTTCTTGATTCAGGGAAAGACCCCAGGTTCTGCACCAAGATGAGAACTTATCTGTTGCTTTTTGCAACATCTGTTGGGCTTCTAAAGGGGTGTTAGCTGCCACATAGAAAGCTGTATCATCAGCAAACTCTGATGATTGAACTGGATCAATACTTGGCATATCGGAGAGATATGCTGTGAATAACAATGGACTAAGAACTGAACCCTGGGGTACACCCTTTTTAAAGGGGAAAGGTGTTGAGTAGACATCATTAATTAGCACCTGAAATGTGCGGTTAGACAAGAAGTTGTCAACCATCTTAGTAATACCATGAATCCCCAAATTGCCTAACTTATAAAGTAGGCCAGTATGGGAGATGGTATCAAAAGCTCGACTGAGGTCAAAAAATATAACAAGAACATATTTTTTCCGTCGGAGAGCTTGGCGTATGAAAGTTTCCAACCTCAGAAGTTGATCCACTGTGCTTCTCTTCTTACGGAAACCACACTGCGAATCTCGAAAAATGTGACACGTTTCAAAAATCCATAGCAACGCTGATGGACCATCCTCTCTAGTACTTTACCCAAGCAGGATAATAAGCATATGGCGATATGAAGATGGACTTGAAGGGTTTTTCTGTGGTTTGAGGATAGGAATCATGATTGCCTGTTTCCATGATGAAGGATAGACCCCTGTGCTCAGGCTATCATTGAATGCTGATAATAGAAATGGCAAGTACTCCAATGGAAGATGACTAAGAAAATATTTATGTATATTATCCAGTCCCATTGCACCACCTCTTGTATGTTCACATTGCCTTAAGGAGAATTGTAATTCCTGCAATGTGAAGTCCAGGTTATAATCTTCATTGTAATCAAGAAATAAGGAAGACTGCATGTCCCTGCAAAATTCCTCATCTTCAATAACTGCTACAGTCCCAAAAAATGAATGGAAGAAGGCCCCCAAAACTTCTGCTTTGTCACGTACATCACTTACTATGGAACCATTTACAACAATAGGGTAAGTGAAGTGTGAATCTGTACCCTTAATGATTTTCCTAATTTGAGTCCAAACCTCAGTGGAAGGTGTAGTAAACTGAGGTTTGAACAAAACCGACTCCATGAAATTCGCTTTGCCTGACGAATAGTACGACGAGCTATAGCAGTTGCCTTATTTAAGAGGATCTTATTATATAGTTGGGTGATGAGAATAAAAACGCCGAGCCCGACGGCGGGTGGCCACTGCCACACTGCAATCCTCTGTCCACCAGCATTTGTGGTATTTTGGAACAAAATTTCCTGTTGTCTTCTTCAGTGTAGAGGTACTTGTTTCCACTAATAAGGCTGTAAAGTGTTGTATTTTCTCATCTAAAGATCCTTCTATAGCAGGGGCATCCGGAAGTGCTCTAGACCAAATTCTCCAATCTATGTCACGTAGTTTCCAAGTCGGACGTCGTTTATGAGGAGTGGATACTGGTGAAATTTGCAGAGCAGTGAGGACAGGAAAGTGGTCACTACCCAGGCTTCCACCAATGCCACTACAGTTAGGAGCAAACCTACCTCTACATAATGAGAGATCCAACGTTGAATAACTTCCATTATTAATGTTAAATCTTGTTGGGAGATCTACTGGAGTCAATAACACAAAATCCGAAGAAAGAATAAAATTAAATAAATTTAAGGCCGTTGGTGTTGGAGAACCTGACATACCTGTATCCCAAGCCCTGTGTCTACCATTAAAATCACCACAAATAAAAGCTTGTTGACCGAGTTGACCAGCATAGTGTTCAATTTCTATAGTGGTTAATGAAAGGTGTGGGTTGTAAACTGTGAGTATATCTAAAGTACCACTGTTCACTTTTAAAGATAAAGCAAGGACCTCAAGAACTCCTGCTGGAAAGGGATGGAGAGGTAATGGTTGAAAGCACAAATCTGAACGAATCAGAAATAGCAAACCCCCACCCCCTCGGCCAACCCTATCTGCTCTGATCTGAGTATAATTAATAAAAGTAGGCTGGAGTCTAGAGGTTAACCAGGTCTCACAAACTGCCACTAAATGGGGTTTTTTGGTATAATAAAAAGTTTAAATTCTGACAAGTTAGATTGGAGACTGCGGGCATTCCACTGAGCCAACAAGAGGTTAGAAACCTTTGAATATGAAATGTTAAGTGGGTTTGCGAATTTGGACATGACGTTTCTGTTTGGGCATAGGCTTAGGTTTCAGTTTATCAAGGAATTTCGTCAGCTGGTCAGTTTTGAGGTCAGTGTGAAAAGCGTCATTAAATAAAGAAACAAAATTGGATAATGTACTCAAAGTCTTCTTGGAGAGACTACTACCACTCTGAAGGGTGAAGCTGAATAAACTTAAACATAGAACTTTAATGATGTCTGATGACAGAGCCATAGGTCCAAAAGGGGTAGAGGGTTCAGGGACCACAGCCCTACCATCCACCCCCCCCAGGGCCCCTGGGACATTGCCTTAGTCGAGCCAGGTCTTCCCCTCACAACCCACTCCAAGAATTCTGAAGGGGGGGAGAGGGATCCACCACATCCAAGCCTTGAGTCTCCTCTCTTGACATAATAGGTTTTGGTAGAACAGGAAAGTCATTACTTTTAAATGTTCTTTCTGAAACTACAGTAGGGTCCTGATTTCGGAGAACAGATCTAGCTTCACTATAAGAGAGATTAGATGTAAGTTTGAGCCTCTCTATTTCCTGTGCTGTTCTAAAATAGGAACAGCCACTGAAGCTAGCTGTATGGGGACCTGAACAATTGGCACAAATTTTAGTAGTCTTTGGACAAGAGGAGACAACATGACTTCCAGAACAATAAACACATCTCACTGTTTTTGACCTACAGGACTTAGCCATATGACCAAATACCTGGCACTTAAAACATTGAATTGGATGTGGAATAAACTGACGAACTCTATATGGTATATAAGCTATATAGATCTTTACTGGAAGAACTTGTGCATTGAAAGAACTTTAACTGTTGAATTGGAATATATGTTGAACCTGTTCTTTTTGTGTCTACTGACAGTTGCACTGGATAATTATTATGAATTAACTCATCCTTAATAGCTAGTAGATCTTCCTCCAAATCTATAGGTCCTATAACACCATGCACAATATGAGTATTAACTAAAGAACAATCCACCTCCCATGGGCCCAACTTCCAGGGAGTTCCCAAAAACTGGGAGGGAAGGGCAGAGGTGGTTTTTATTTGCACTGTGCCAGAGCGTCTCTGGAAGACTGGTGCCTGCATACCCAACCCATGGAAAGGCGAATCCTTTAGTGCTATACTAAAAGCCAAAGGTCTTGATGCAAAAGAGATATCTTGATTCTTAGGAGTAACCGTATATAAAAATGAAGCCTTCACTGGGTCTGAGAGCTATGAATCTATATGGGACATAGGCCCAGTAGGAGGACCAGATTAGGAAGAAACATCTCTGCCAGCAACATCAGCATCACTAGGCCCATCCACCTCTCTACTCCTAACCTTAAGTGGGGGCGAACGTAAAGAAGGGGAGAGAGCCTGAATAACTGATTGTGAAAAACTGTATAGGGCATTGGGTTGATTGCCTGTTACCCTCATCCGTTGGAAATGTCCAGCAGATTTCAGTGGAGAGTGAACGACAAAAGCCCTATATAGTTTTCGTTAGAGAGTTATGAATATGTAGGTCTTTAAAGGACCTCTTTATATTTAATTGTTTATGGTAATTTTAGCGTCGGGATTTTAGACGCCCTAGAATGAAAATGAAAATGAAATTACCTCACCTTAATTTTGATGGATCATACATAGTTTACTTCGATGTTGGGCGTTACGATCTTTTTCGGTGTAGGGCCGCCACGATGGAGTTACACGACGAATTAACACTTTGTTACTAATATAGGCAATCACTTATTAACCCCTGAAGGAATAGGCCTACCCTTTTATAGTCATTAGGTTTTATATTATAAGGAATTCACACAGAACTTTAGGGAGGACTTTAGCCATCCTCCCGTTTAAAGCGTTTACTGTAACATAAACAGCCCTGAGACTATTCCTTTAATATATCTTCATATTTCTGTATAAATTGCTGATTTTGCAAAGGTTGTTGACTCTTTCTCCCTTGTTTTTGCATGGGTTAGCGAATGGAAGATTTCGTTTCACGTGAAATAAATGAAGGTTTCACGTGGTTATGCAGACCGACGCCTACATACGGTTTCCATGTATGTATGGCAATCATTTCATTCCCATTAGGCTATGTCAACAATCCCGAGCCAATTTTGTATAGATAATTAATTCAATTAATTAATAATTTATATTTAATTATGAAATAAAGGTATCACATACGATACCGTGTTGTGGTTTTTCCATATACTGGGGGGGGCCGGAGAAAAATTTGTGTTATAGATCAAATTTTTTGATAAACTGTTTTAAACCATGTGAAATGGATTGAAAATAATGAAATAGGAATTTAGGAAGAGAAAGGTTACTCAAGACCTATTTAAATATAAAAGTTCAAGAGGTTAGCTTCTCAAGTTTGGTTAAAGTTATTTCAATCAGTTCGACTCCCCTTAGGTATCGGAAATTTATGTTATTAAAGTAAAGTTATTAACTTTTGCTCATTATTTATCTGTGTAAATTTTATGTCACCAATTTTTAAATGCTGGTTTACTAATGTTGTTTTGGAGTTTCGTCATGTTTTGTTTTGTTAATGATTTATGTTTTAATTAAAATGACTTCTACGTTGGTGAGTTAATTGAAATGTACTGTACTTCCATGTTATGTTTGTTGAGATTTGAAAGAGTTGTACTGTATTCAAAACCTCCTACCACTTCAGACTAGTCAATACCCGTAGTTTTAGTGGAGTAAATGTTACTCCTCCACAGGTAGATCTGGAGGGCTTGGGGCTTTGAATCCTGTACTGTTTTTATGCTGTTTGGTCTCTGGCCATTAGAGGCCATAAAACCCTTGTAATAGTTTGGGCTGTGGCCAAGGGGAGGCCACAAAACCCTTGTAATAGTTTGGGTTGTGGCCAAGGGAGGCCACACAACCCTTAATAGTTTTGGTCTGTGGCCATGGAAGGCCACAAGAACCTTGTTATAGTTTGGATTGTGGCCATGGTAGGCCAAAAACCCTTGTAATAGTTTGGGTTGTGGCCAAGGGAGGCCACAAAACCCTTGTAATTGTTTGGGCTGTGGCCAAGGTAGGCCACAAAACCCTTGTAATAGTTTGGGTTGTGGCCAAGGGGAGGCCACGAAACCCTTGTAATAGTTTGGTCTGTGGCCATGGAAAGGCCACAAAAACCTTGTTATAGTTTGGGTTGTGGCCATGGTAGGCCAAAAACCCTTGTAATAGTTTTGGGTTGTGGCCAAGGTAGGCACAAAACCCTTGTAATTGTTTGGGCTGTGGCCAAGGGGAGGCCACAAAACCCTTGTAATTGTTTGGGTTGTGGCCAAGATAGGCCACAAAACCCTTGTAATTGTTTGGGCTGTGGCCAAGGGGAGGCCACAAAACCCTTGTAATTGTTTGGGTTGTGGCCAAGGTAGGCCACAAAACCCTTGTAATAGTTTGGTCTGTGGCCATGGAAGGCCACAAGAACCTTGTTATAATTTGGGTTGTGGCCATGGTAGGCCAAAAACCCTTGTAATAGTTTGGGTTGTGGCCAAGGTAGGCCACAAAACCCTTGTAATTGTTTGGGCTGTGGCCAAGGTAGGCCACAAAACCCTTGTAATTGTTTGGGTTGTGGCCACGGTAGGCCACAAAACCCTTGTAATTGTTTGGGCTGTGGCCAAGGGGAGGCCACAAAACCCTTGTAATTGTTTGGGCTGTGGCCAAGGGGAGGCCACAAAACCATTGTAATTGTTTGGGTTGTGGCCAAGGTAGGCCACAAAACCCTTGTAATAGTTTGGGTTGTGGCCAAGGGGAGGCCACAAAACCCTTGTAATAGTAATAGTTTGAGCTGTGGCCAAGGAAAGGCCACAAAACCCATCTTAGATTACCTATAATTAATTTACATTTTATTTGTTATTTCATTTTTGTTTTTCCTCACTTTTTAATATAAAGGTGTAGCATTTTATAAAGTCCTCACTCTTTCCAAAATGAAAGGGTGTTGCAATTTAATTTATTTTCCATAGGAAATATTACAATGTTTTGTATATATTTATATACTGTATGTATGATTTTAATTTTGTGATTTACAGTTCTGCACTTAATTTTTGTGATGTTACAGTTCTGCACTTAATTTTTGTGATGTTACAGTTCTGCACTTAATTTTTGTGATGTTACAGTTCTGCACTTAATTTTTGTGATGTTACAGTTCTGCACTTAATTTTTGTGATGTTACAGTTCTGCACTTAATTTTTGTGATGTTACAGTTCTGCACTTAATTTTTGTGATGTTACAGTTCTGCACTTAATTTTTGTGATGTTACAGTTCTGCACTTAATTTTTGTGATGTTACAGTTTCTGCACTTAATTTTTGTGATGTTACAGTTCTGCACTTAATTTTTGTGATGTTACAGTTCTGCACTTAATTTTTGTGATGTTACAGTTCTGCACTTAATTTTTGTGATGTTACAGTTCTGCACTTAATTTTTGTGATGTTACAGTTCTGCACTTAATTTTTGTGATGTTACAGTTCTGCACTAATTTTTGTGATGTTACAGTTCTGCACTTAATTTT
>JAJOZX010008540.1:0-12500 GCA_023014485.1 Bathynomus jamesi
CTTTACGTGGGATCCGAACCACGGGTCGCTACATAATCTGGGCGCAGAGGACGGTCTCCCATCCAACTACTACCCAGACCCAATGTCGCTTAACTTCGAGATATATAATATATATATATATAATATATATATAATATATAACACACACACACAGACAGTGCATGGAACAAGGAATCTTCTGGGAAAATTAAATTCACTATAGTCCGAATAAGTAATGGTAAATGACAAATACCATAGTTTTTCTTTCTTTTCATGATGCTACCCCGACGTGGGCAACGGGTCACTCGCAAAGAGGTCCCATAAATATAGCTTCCCTCACCAGCTATCTGCAAAGCAGACAGGATCCAGCTTTGGGACATGGATCTAGGGTTTAAAGCAGCCTAGCCTGCTACATTTAGAACCTCAATATAAGCAAAAGACTCGCTTTGCGATAGCTGGTGAGGGAAGCTATATTTATGGGACCTCTTGCGAGTGACCCGTTGCCCACGTCGGGCTAGCATCATGAAAAAGAAAAACTATGGTATTTGTCATTTACCATTACTTATTCGGACTATAGTGAATTAATTTTCCCAGAAGAGTTCCTTGTTCCATGCACTGTCGTGTGTGTATCATAAAAACTCAGGGGACCATTCTGAGTTCATTCCCATCTTGAAACGGACATGTTGTGTGCCTTGAAAAGTGGACGCTCAATTCTACCAGTTGAGGTTTAAGTTTTGGTTTTTGGCTAAAAATATAATAGTTACCCCTTTTTCTTTTATGTATTCAATCTGACGTGAAGGCAGCGAGTCTTTTGCTTATATGAGGTTCTAAATGTAGCAGGGCTAGGCTGCTTTAAACCTAGATCCATGTCCCAAAGCTGGATCCTGTCTGCTTTGCAGATAGCTGGTGAGGGAAGCTATATTTATGGGACCTCTTTGCGAGTGACCCGTTGCCCACGTCGGGGTAGCATCATGAAAAGAAAAAACTATGGTATTTGCATTTACCATTACTTATTCGGACTATAGTGAATTTAATTTTCCCAGAATATATATATATATATATATATATATATTATGTATGTGTATATATATATGTATATATGTATGTATGTATCCCCAAGGGGGTTCTAAGCTCGTGCTCTTGAGTGCTCTTTGTGCTCGTTTGTACGTGCTTGTTCCTGGAGGTTTCACGTGCGCCCTCCCGGCCCTAGCACCCAAGGATGCTAGGGCAACTTAAATGCCCTGCAGTCCTTGTCATCCTTGGTCTTTTCCACTTCGACTGTCCCCTCCACCCTTTCTTTTCCTCTGTCTTTCCTCTCACTTTTTCTTTGTTTTTCCGCTGAGATATGCCCTTTTAAATAGAGGCGAATCGGTTCTTCCCGAACTTAAAAAAAAAAAAATGTATATATGTATGTATATATGTATATGTATGTAATGTATTATATATATATAATATATATATATATATGTGTGTGTGTGTGTGTGTGTGTGTGTGTATGTATATATATATATATATATCCATTCATTTTAAAAGCGTTGTTTCTAAAAATTAAAAATGTTCGATCCAGTTTAAAACTAGTAAATTAATATGGTATCAAAAAAACATTAGGAATAAAATATATACTGTAGTGTAGAGTATTTTAAAAAGTTTAACAATATTTAGCATAGTTGGCGAATAAATATTCACGTTTTCTCTTCACTTCAAGGTATACTCACTTATATATATATATATATATATATATATACACAAATTCAGAATGGTTCCCTGAGACAATTATATGTTAAACACAGAGTGCATATATATATATATATATATATATGTTATACACGTTCTAACCCTTAAAAATTTTAAAAGTATTTTATTCTAATTAGTATAATTTAATAATAATATAATAGTAATAATAATAAACAACTAAGTCAGTTTATATATATATATTATATATATATATATAATTATTCGTACACACACACACACACACACACACACACACACGCGCGCGAATGATAGATAATGGATAGATATGTGTATATAGATAGATAAAGAAATAATAGACTTTTAGACTTCAGATTGTAATTTGTATTTCGTAAACAAGAACATAATTTACAATAAATGTTTACGAAATTAAAAATTAACTTCTACAAGTTTCTCTGTCTGTCTATCTGTCTGTCTGTTATAAATATATTTACACAATTATATATATGACTTTTGCGCCACCCTATATATATATATATATATATATATATATATATATATATATACTGTGTGTATATATTATGTAAGATTATTTGAGAGCTGTTCAGACAAAGTACTGTACATTTCATTTATTTCGATTTGTATGTCTGGACAATGTCCGGTTCAGTAAATTAATTACGTTAATAAATCAATTACGTGTTTTAGTTTTCTAAGAACTGTTTTATTATTTAAAAAGATTGTTAAATTATGAAACTTTTAATTTAATATATTAAAAAAGGAGTTTCAGAAATATAATTGAGTAATAATTTAAAAATAAATCGTTATAATGAAATAATGTCGTCGTAGGGTTTGACTCATAAATATTGCATGTGAAGTTCTGGCAATGCAATTCAGAAAATTCTGTTACCAAATTCTGTTCCTTACTGATAACTATTGATAAGAAACGTGGTTTCATCGCAGAACGTTTTTAAATTAATGTACGTAAAAGGAAGTCCTTAAACTTGTCCCATTCAGGGTCGTGAAGGTGGAGTGGTAATGGAAAACATAAAGGTATAACTCCGCCTTTTTCTTCTCTCTTCCCTACAAGTCTTATGTAAGAGTGACCTCTCTTGTCCTTTGAGATGAAGTCCACGTTCCGTCGTTGGCATTTGTTGTCCTTTATATCCAGAGATATTTCCTTCGCTTGAAGGAGGGCGGCACCAACCTCTTTGTACAATTAGTAGTCCCCATGGTTTGGTTCCTGAAGAACAAACAATGAGGCAGCAAACTTGCTCTCAAAGAGCAGTAAATTGATTGAGCAAACCTGGTTTTTCTTTTTTTTCCAATATATTTCCCTTTACACTCTCTCTCTCTCTCTCTCTCTCTCTCTCTCTCTCTCTCTCTCATCTTCAAAGTCAATAAAAACTTTCATTTATGGCTGCTAGACTGAATCGACTTCAAGGATATTTTATGGCCTAGACCTCTTGTACTGTTTTTCCATATCGGCTCTTCTGACCGCATAGTTGAACCCATTATATAAGCACTTTTTGTCTGTTGCAGGACTTCGATCTTCTATCACACTTAATTAATAATACTTTTTTTTCATCTAATGAAGTGTGATCAGGTTCATTGGCATTACATGGCTTATAATGAAGGACAGTCATTTCTTATTCAATTCACGTTGAATGAAGAATGAGTGTAAATGACCTTCGTCAACTCCAATATTCGTGCTTTATAAACTCACTAAAGCTTTGTTTGTGTAATTATATAAAAATGTGTTCTGAACTTAGGGTGAGGCGAATGAATTATAAGTGTATTAGCTCTTTTTTTTTATTATTCTTAATTAGGGGCCTACTTAATCAACACGTCATACTTTCTAAACTAATTGCAATAAGCTTATAGTTATAATGTTACTATACTTCATTAGAACGTTGTTTGGTTGGTATCGCTTGAAAAAAAAATATTATATATATATATATATATATATATATATATATATATATAAAACTAAGTCTTTTTGGAAAGTAATAAACGGAATCAAACTTGGGACAAATGAAAAAAAATTATCGAAGATTCGATGTTTTGGCAGAAAAACGACAATCCTTCCCAAGAGTCAGCAAAAGAACGAAGGGAAAATGGGATGGAGGAAGAAGAAGAAGAAGAAGAAGAAGCAAATAAGAATAATCCCAAAGAGAGTAAGTATTCCAGAAAGCTCTCAAATGAAATGAGGATTCGGGGCGGGGTTGGGAGAAGTGGGTCAAGGTCGAATGAGATCATGCAGCAGGCTCAGAAAAAGTCACCAAGTCACCAAGTCACCAAGTCATGCAGTCACTTGTACGGAATACATTTCTACACAATTTCTCGTTGCTCCCTCAAGATTAAATTACGTGAAACAAGATCAAAAAGCAAAGAATTCAAGTCACAAGATTCAACTGCAATTTTCTCATTCACAACTTAAGACCTGATAATGTTAGTTTGCGTTGTTCTAATTGATGTAATGATTCTGTAGTAAGTGATGTAATGATCCTGTTCTAATTGTTATAATGATCTTGTTCAAATTGATGTAATGATCTTGTTCAAATTGATGTACGGTAATGATCCTGTGTAATTGTTGTAATGATCCTGTTCTAAGTGATGTAATGATCCTTTCCTAATTGTTGCAATTATCCTGTTCTAAGTCGTGTAATAATCCTGTTCTAATTATTGTAATAATCCTATAGTCACCAATTTATTGTCACCAATTACAGCAGCAGCTTAATTGAAGCAAGTTTATAGAGCCTAACTGTATAGGCTACTAGTTTGAAGATGGGCTGCGGTAATTTATAATTACTGTAGATCGGGTGACGAGGTAATTACTCTAATAGCTAATTATAAGGGGTTCCAAAAAACCTTAGCCCCCCATTTGCAGCTTACATGTTTACTTATATCGAAATAGTTTTTAGTGATTAAAAAATATATAAAATTCTTTATTTATTGCAGGTATTAAAATTACTCTAGCTGATAGTGATAATATAATGGCTTCTCAATTAATTGGTGATTCGGAGAGGCAACGTGTGATAGATCGCATACGAGCAATAACATTTCGGGAAGCTCGTGATGCTGGAGTCACCTTTATAATACGTTCATGGGTTGCCAAAAAGTTGCGAAGAAGTGAGGACTTCGTCAAAAGAAATTGGAATAAAACTTTGGATGAATGTGAAATGGATACAACCAAATCTGGGCGCCCAAATTTGCCACTCTCTCAGGAAACAAAGGACATCATTGAAAGCGGTACGCGTAAGCAAAAACAGCTGTGCTAAACTTTCCAGAGAGATCGAAGTGTTGAGAGGAAAGATCGTTAGTGGTGAGATCATTCGACTGTACCGTCATAGGCAAGGTTTAAAGCCTTGGCATGAACTTCCAAAGCCAAGAAAAACTCAACTTAACATCGATGACAGAATGTGGTTTGCCCATTATCTTGAAGATTAGGATGTGGATGATTTCATGCATTTAGCTGTCTCCGATGAATTTTTGTTTACGTAACACGTCGGCCTAACTACCAAAATGATCGAGTGTGGGCCACAACATCAGATGAAATCGATGACAATGAACATTATCGCGAATTATTAAAAAGTCCAGACTGTGTTGGTGTGTTTGTTTTGTTCACTGCAAAGAAGCTCATGTGGGTGCTGAAGCCAAATGGTCAGAGTTGGGATGGACAGTATTTTCGTGATATTATTCTATCCCAGCATGTCATTCCTTTTCTAAGAAACCCAAACAATGTTATGGATGTCGATCAGGTCACACTTCCGCACGATAAGGCCCCCTGCTTTAAGGCATTAGCCACTCAACAGTTGTTGCGGAACCATGAGATCGATTTCTTTGGAAATGAAGAATGGCCAGGAAATTCTCCTGACCTGAACGTCTGTGAAAACATTGGATCAGTTATAAAGGACAAGGTTGAATGTGTCTTGTTTCAAGAACCTGCAGCAAATCGATTTTCGAAGGATACAATAACGCAACACATTGAAACTGTTTTAGCAAATTTGGTTAACGATCAATATATTCACGTCACTTTTGGCAAGCTACCCAAAGCGAATTCAGGCTGTCTTGGAAGCCAATGGCGGGAACACCAAGTTTTAATTGTTTCTCATTAATTGCAGGATTAAATTCTCTTTTGTAAGGTATGTTTAGTTTTACTGTACCTCTAATGGTTTAGGCCATGGGCGGGGGGACTAAGGTTTATTAGAGCCCCGTACTGCT
Source organism: Bathynomus jamesi (assembly GCA_023014485.1). Taxonomy (NCBI): domain Eukaryota; kingdom Metazoa; phylum Arthropoda; class Malacostraca; order Isopoda; family Cirolanidae; genus Bathynomus; species Bathynomus jamesi. Next base: position 5,893 of record JAJOZX010008540.1, read on the forward strand.
TGGTGCAACCAAAATATTTGTATCAGTAATCAACAAGGAAAAATGATGACCTGCACGGCTGTTTCCTTTAATTAACAGACTTAATATTGCAATGATTAATACAGTACGATACGTACAATAAATTACATTGGTTATCAGCGTTAGTTACGAAAGGCCTGACAAGTATGAATTAATTGTCAGTATGGTATGTCGGTATGAATACACAATGTTAAATAATGATTAAACTGAAAAATTAAATATTACAAAGGACTGTTGGACTCAAATTTTTTAATTTATTAATAAATTAGTATAAGTTTTAACATAAGGTAAAGCGAGAGAAATTAGAAAAAAATTATTGACTCGTGACTTCACACGTTCCATTACGATCTGCGCACCTTCCGCAGAACTACGGGGCTTCACTTCTATTCAAGGGACATCATGTGACTGCGCCGTTGTTCAGCACACATCATTCTGTACTATTGTGCTTCTGTGCGGTGCCATCTTCCATCATATGATTATTTTGTGAGGTGCCATCTTCCACCATATGATTATTTTGTGAGGTCACGTTTTCTCCGAAAGCACCATTAAATCGACCAATGGCGCCCCTCTAAAACCAGGACGCGTCATGGCAACCTGGGAAAGATGCTCTCCAGGTACCTACAGAAGGAAAGAGGATTCACAGTCAGTCAGGAGTTCAGAAATACCTAGTCAGTCAGCAAAGAGAGAGAATCGCATTCGTTTTTGTATTCTGATTCAGAAGACTTAGTTCTTATCGTCTCGCACGTGGGACGAGAGAGCCAAGCCAACGTGATTACGTTTTAGATTGAACTCAGGTTTCCGGAAAATTTTAGAACTTGTTATTTAAACATTATATAGCGCTATGTGTTAGTAATTTATGAACATAAGAATAAATTATAAACGTTATCGTGATTTGCTTTTCAGCCGTAAAAATTATTTACGTATAAAGTGTTTGTATAGGCCTAGCCTGTCGTGGTAATCAGCGAGATCAGTTAATGAATTTAATTTGAGAGTGGAATTGATACTTAATTGTTAACTCTTAACTTAGTTTTTAACTGATAAAGTTTCAGTCAAACTACCCGCTTTATTCATCGTGCCCCTTTTGCCGTTCTGCAAGAATTCAACAGGACAGTGCACATAAATAAATGGAAGTCGAATATTACATGTGTTATAAGACGACGCGTGAATGAATTTGAGTCTTTTAAGGTTGAATAGAATGACAAACAAGCTAGAGCGAGAACCTGCTAAATAAGGTGTTACATCTTCCGAAACTAAGCGATGACTGATTTCTTATGGTTATTCAACGAAGTTTCTCGTGATTCTTCAGTTTTCCGGAACCTGGTCAGTTCCGGCAGGGGTCCTGAGAAGCCTTCTTAATGATTGTTTTATTGGTAAAAGGCTCTGGAGTTCGTTTACGGTATCGTGGAAGTGCTTTGTGATGCTGATAGCTGTTCAGGCGATTATGAAATTAAAGTGGTCCTTGGTATCCGAAGACGTCCGTTTGGGTGTTCTGTGCCTGCCAAAGAACCTTTTTGGTCGTTAGTCCAAATGTAATGAAGATCTGTATGTATCTTTGTAGCTTTAGTAGCATTCTGAACAAATGTCGTCTCTCTTCGCCGCAATGTCGCCTCACTCTCTCTTTACTATCGCTATTATAGCGGGCACTGCTCTTCTGAACTGTCTAACTGCGTGCCTCCTCCTTTAAGGAGAGCTTACAGTATCAGATCTTCGACATATTCTCGTCCCTTTTCTGTCCAACCCTCTAACGCAAGGGTTAATCGGTATTCTCAATCTTTTACGTACTTAACTGGAACAATCTTCCTCAGTCCATCTTTCCCCCTGTCTATGACCTCTAATTTTTCAAACGCAGGGTGTCCATAAATCTCGAAAACTCTGGACCTTGATTTTGGTTCTCTCCTCCTCCTATGGGGGGAAGGGCATTTTCGTGGGCGCTCACCCTTGGGTCTTCCTTCCTGCATAAACAAAAAAGATAGCCAAAGTCGCCTTCTTCAGGATGACCTTTTTACTGTCTCTTGATTGATGTCATTCGATACGCACTTGAGATGTGTATTACCATATATGATCTATGAAGTTCCTAAAGTAAAACTATAAACCTATAATGAGGTGTTTATGACCACCTCTACAATCCTGTTCTGGTGTAATGGTCCTTTTGTAATTAATGTAATGATCCAGTTCTAATTGGTTTAATGATACTTACCACGCACTTGAACGAAGCATACTTTTCTGGCGGTACGTGTTTCGGTGTTTCGGGTAAAATTTATACCGATTTATCGCAACGTTTAGATCATCCTCCTCCTCCGGGCCGCTCCCACTGATTCACAGCGATTACAACTGAGGAAACAAATAACTGAGTCAAATATATCCGGTGTATTGAGGGACGTATTACTTGCTACATATTATAATGTATTGTAGATATGAGGTGATATTCTTGAGAAGGCTTAACTGTGTTCTGATTCTGATTTACAAAGAATAATTACAAGTCACTCAATTTATTTAAAATGTGTATTATTATTATTATTGTCGTCAATTTTTGAGAATGCCAAAGTAAGTTTTTTAAGTGATTCTGGGAGAAAAGTTTCATTCAGAACGTTTCAGTGATATATATATATATATATATATATATATATATATATATATATATATATATATATATATATATAAGTAAATAGACACCACGATGGTTGTCGTTCATGAATGGAATGCCAGAATGTGTCAGCTTTACATAAGCAACGCGATTCTAAATATATTGATTCAATAAATCTGTTATTATTTACTGACTTTTATTGTCTAACAAAAACTATGGAAAAATCCAATGCAACTTTACTTTTGTCAACCCTCTAGTAAATAATGATAATGATAGGTTTTATTGTCAGGATATAAATCTCATAAAATAGTACGATATTCTTGGATTTAATAAACGATGAGATAAATCAAACAATAATAAATTTAAAAACTAAAAATTGTGACTAAAAGAAATAAAAATAAGACACGTTATGAAATAAGTAATAATAAAATATACCCATAGCTAATACAGTGTGTTCGGAAAGTCACTGTGCACTTATATAATTGGAAAGTGCACAGTGACTTTCCGAAACCCTGTATTATATACATGTGTGTGTGTGTGTGTATATATATATATAATGTGTGTGTGTGTGTGTGTTATAGTGCCACCATTCTTTATCTTCATATATTGTTGCTTCTCAAGTGTTTCATTTGTCCGTTAAAATTGTCCCTCTTGTCCCTTTGCCCGCATCACTGTGCGCGTATCTGAATTGTGCAGGTTAACGTTCTTTTTCTCCCTCACTCTCTTACTTCCGTTATCGTATATGCAAAAAGTTTTGCATATATATATATATATATATGGAGAGGCTTAATGATACGTCATGAGCAATCATTTTAATACTGTTAAGAAAACTCAGAGAATAATCAGACAATACAAGTTAAAAATTCATTTTCTTAATAAATTTATTGTATAAGTTTGCTCAGTAAGTTTGGTACAATGAACGTCCATGTATGAAAAGTTAATGCTTTTGGTGGATATTAAAATTACTTCACAAACTTCGGCTAAACTTTGGAGGAAAAATGATCCTTTTGGAGGATAAACCAAATTCTCGAAACACCGAAAAATCTTTCACGAATGAAAAATTAGTTTTTGACGAAAGTGTTTGGTTTTCTTCCACTAACGAAAACTAGGAAACATTAAAATAATCTAATCTTAATTTGATTTAACTCAAATCAAATTTGATTTAACCTAACTACGCTTAACAAAAGACGCACTATTAAAAGTTTCGACAAAATCAAATTTTACTCGACACTATTTCGACAAGAGCCAGTTTTAGCTTATGATTTACTGTTTAGGTTGTAATATTCCCAAAGTACAATGTGTATGGGAAAGGAACGACAAAACTACACGCTAACAAAGGCCCTAAGATCCACTCTAGGTTAGCCTGAGGAAACGGAAATTGGTGAAAGAAAAAGTTGTCAAAGAAAAGTGGCTGGTAATGGAAGAGATTCGTGACTTAAGAATGGATCCTATACAAGCAATTTTGACTGGTATACGTATAAATTATATATAGAATTAGTAATGGTAGTTATACGTTATTTATAATAACTCGTCAGTGTTTTTCTTGTTTCATAATTGAATATTTCTCAAATATTTCTCAAGCTTTTAAACGTATGAGGCCCTCCTAGGGAGACGTGGCTTAGCGGCAAAAGTAAAAGACGCCAAAAAAAACCGCAAAGTTGTACTAATTTGAAAGTGACATAACTTTTGAACATTTTTGAAGATATTTCGTTGAAGTATCTTCAAAACGTTAAAAAGTTATGTCACTTTCAAAGTGGTACAACTTTAACTGCATTTTTATGGCGAATTTTACTTTTGTTGTTTAGCCACTTCTTCCTGGGAGGACCTCATATAAAGTATATATAGAAATAAGATCTAATTATATGAGACGTAATAATAATAATAATAATTTTTATTGTTGAGAAGAGCCAGAAATTGCCACAGCTCAACCAACCAATGATCTCTTTTGCTCTAACTTCATCGAGATTCGAACCCCCTACCTCAGTGTCTTCACTTAGATGATAGGGAAACGGCCACCGGTGTTTTCAACTCAGGTATAGACGCTAGAGGGAGAAGTAATAGTTTATCTACAGTATTTACGAGGAATTACTTATTATTTCTTGATATTTTTTTATTCTCTGCAGACATTTTGGCGTCATGAGCTCGTATACAATTTTTATATATACATTTATGAATATTTGACTTTGTCATTATTATTATAATTATCATTATTATTATTATTATTAAGCATATAATTGTAAATTATATGATATTCAGCTTAATTGCGTATCAAAATATAAACAACAAACAACAATTTTAAACGAATTACTACATAATTTTTAAGAATATAGAAGCGAGATAGATAATCCCTCCCCAAAAAATATAGGAGAAATTATATAATGGAATTTTTACGCTCTAATACATTTCCTCTCGACAGCTTCAAAAGATTGAATTACATACTCAAGTTTTTCTACATTCGCGCGACACCAACGCATTGGGACACTCATCTTACTACTACTATTAAGTAGTCGTCTTTTTTCTTTTTTTCTTTTTCTTGGTTTTCTTTTTTTCTTTTTCTTTTTTCTTTTTTTTTTCTTTTTTGCTTATTTTTTCTTTTTTTTTCTTTTTCATGAGTTCAATTATATCAAACGTGAAAGATGATTAGCTTTGCAGAGTGCATAATTATGAATTATAAAATGTTATTGTATAAAATAATATTTAATAACCTTGATATGTATCTATATATATAAACGAACTATATTCTCATATACTATTTTACAGTACTGTGTAATATATATATATATATATATATATATATATATATATATATATATATATATTATTTAATGATTATGTAAGCCGCGGTAAATAGTGAAATATTTCCGTTGGATCTATACTGTATGTATGGACTCAAGCTATAAATGCGATTAAAAAGAGTATCATATAACACAGATACTCTTCCTTTTATTGTAATAAATTTAATCTTCCCTGAAGCGATGGATGCCATTCCTTTAATTAGAAAAGAAATGGCGAAGTGGCGTTCCTTTCTCTGATAGAAAAGAATCATGCAAAATTATACCTTTATTTATATATATATATATATATATATATATATATATATATATACAGTACAGTGTGAGTCAAAAGTAGCGCCCGATTTCTGTTTTTCGGCTGTCAGATTCTTCTGGGAAGTCATGAAAATTGCAAGTAAAACAGCTTGGTACAGTTCCGTAATAATTTTCCCCCGAATAGATGGTTAGATAAACATGTCATTCATTTATTTCTACCTTCTTGTACACTGTAATACAAATGGCAAACAAACAATCAACTGACAGAAATCGGGCGCTACTTTTGACTCACCCTGTATATATATATATATATACTCCGTTTATTTCAAATTTAGTAACTATAAAAATCGTATACTTTATTTCTCTCGTAAAATATTTCAGTCTCTTCTTTTAAAAACTTTTCTTATCTGAACATCTTTTCCCTCACACATCTCTCGCTACCCCCGGCCCCCTCTCTCTCCCCTACCTCTAAACATATTAATAAAAAAAAAGAAAGAAAAATGCCCATTCAAAGTGGATACCCAGAATTTAAAAGTCACGATACCTTTACGTTAATATTTTTGTGCAAGTCATTTTGTCTATATTTCTACGTGGCACTCCCATTTTTCATTACTTTTTCTTTTTTTTTTTAATCGTGTCGTTTTCTTCCTCATCACCTCCACCCCCACCCCACCCCTCCACGAACTTTTATCCTTCCTTTGTTCGATTATATTTGGTTGCTTGGTTACCCGGTTCATTAATCCGTTAAGTCTACGACCAAAAGGGTCACCGAGACGACCCTCGTCCACCTACCTGACGACTACTTCAATCGAGATTGGCATCCGCGGCGCTCTTCCCAAAGCAACGTGAGTGCATCGCAGTTAATATAAACATTTGTGGGTGAGGTTTAAATTTTTAATTAATACTCTCGTTTTTCTTCACTCTTTTATATTAATCTCATTTGTATTATCCGCAGTCTT